>CM032339.1:39172252-39194752 GCA_019022885.1 Schlechtendalia chinensis
TTATAGTAATAAAATGATTCACTTAAAAGTGGAGATTGTAATAAAATCTCTGAGCACTTTGTTTTTTCAAAATTAAATTTTAAAAATTCTTGAGTTATTTTCACGTCAATCTATAGAATTATAGCCTATAGTTATAGAAGTAATAACAACTATTTATGCAGTAACATAATTTTCAAATAGATGCGTTTAAACAAATGAAAATTCCTCATTTAATTAATTTCATTTATAATGATTCTGTATTCGATTTTGTTACATAACAGTAATAATTTGTATTATTATGTTTCTTTCGTTTATTGTTTTTATTTTAGTTTTCTTTTCATTATTTCTTAGTAAATATTATTAATATATTAATATCCGTAATATAATATGAAGTAAACTAAAATAAAAATAAAATATATATAACGATATCGTTCTGTACTAGACCTCGTGCGGATGATTCTCTACATTGATTCATTTTTAATAAATATTAATTTATTATAGGATTTACGATTTGCTAAGTTAAAGTTAAAAAAATATAATTGTTTATTAAACATTTTGTAAAATTTATTATTATAGTTAAATTATATTTACCTAAAACCTTTTGGTTCTTAAAACACTATATATAATATTACAGTGTATAAAATAATACTGTTCAGTAAATTCCTACGTTCTATCGTTGAGTCGGATAAATATAATTAGTATTATTTAGAACCTAACATCGGGTTTACGATGTATGTGTTCAATTTACAAAATTTATAGTGATACTGACTAGGTGTGTTGATTTGTTTGTCATAAAGCAGCGATCTCCTACCAAGATCTTAAGATACATTACTCGGAGTAATGATAAATGAAAGATAAAACATTATAAATACTTGAAATAATTATTATGTAAAGGCATATAAATATATTTGTATTTCATATCTTTTTAATCAAGCAATTTTATGTAAATTATAACATCTTCAAAATGTCAGTAATTTTTGTTTAATTGCTAAAAACTAAAATATTTGGGTAGAATGGAAGATATTCGTAGGAAATTCCGAATTCCTTATAAATATATATTTATAAAATTCAATTTATTTTGATTTAAAATTAAACACATCTTTTCCGAACTGTTTCTTCGAAATGTTTTCCGTTTTTCGTCACATATAATATAAGGCTACTTTGTGCTTTATGAAACAATATGTGTTTCAGGACCATCTAAATATGTTGATTATCAGGATAACGAGAGTGTCACTGCCCGAAATTCACACTCTTATGATTAAGTGGTTCAAAATTTTACGGCTTCATCCGGTTAACAGCCGATATAGTGTCGGGAATGTATAATATACATATGTTTGTGAATAGAAACAAACAATTTATCCGAGGATACTACATCAGGTAACTAGTCCAACATGTATTTTTCTTCTGATTAAATTTTCAATTAAACCAGATACTTTTAATTTTAAAAGAAAATTGTTGACGCTGTAAACGATCGTAATAAATTTAGATTTGACGTAATTAGTTTTTAAATTGTTATTTAAAATATTATTATTACTAAGATACACAATAATATAATAATTCATACTTAAATGTTAACAATTTATGTAAAAACATGAATTGCTTATTTGAGAAAAAAAACTTTTTTTACTGGCCACAATTAAACGCGTAACCAGGGAAATTTTATTTATGACACAACGTAAAAGAAAATCGATTAGGTGTGGAGAAGACGCCGAAGTGATCGGAGCAAAAATACATTTTTTTTAGTTTCAATTATATAAATTGAGTATTTCATCATTTGAAACACGACATTATAACACCTATTGGAATTGTTTAACGGATTAACGATCGGTATCGTTTACCTGACGATATAATGTATACACCTATAATACAACCAACTGCAATTTTCGGTCAAGGTAGTCGTAGAAGAAGAAAAAAATAAATACATTTCGGTAAGTAGAAAAAAATAGTAACAAACAGTGCCACAGAATTTTTAGTCTGCGATTTCCACTGATATAATAATGCCCAAACGTTTTGTTCACGATAATATACACATGTGGTGACATTATGCGACTTAGCTATTCAATACTACTAGCCATTAATTTAAAATCCAGATAGAAAATTTTAAATATCAAAACGATCAAATGTACCTAATATAAACATCTAAAAAAATTTAAAAACTAAAATTAGAATAACATCAAGAATGTGAATTCTAATATACTAAAAACATTTTATTTGGCATTTTTTAGATTCTGAACGAGGTAATGGTAAAATATTTATTATTTTTAGAATAAAATGTTTTTTGTTTCAAGTTTAAACCCTACATTCTGGTAGCAAATGGTATTTAGACGGTACGATATTAGACACTTTCTTTTTAAGTACAATGAAAAACTAGCAAAATATTACAAACACACATTTTGTAAATATATCAATAAATTATTTATTTAATATTGGACTCTCCTCATTGTAATTGTAGTTGACTCTCCACACATTTTTATTTTTTCTTGTTTTTTATTTTTAATATTTCCTCTGCCAAAAGTAATATATCAACTACATAAATACATAATAAACACATTTTTGAAATGATGTGCTTAGCAAACCAAAATTTTTCATTTTAATTATAATAATTCAGTGTATACGATTTTGTTCCTTACTATTAATAACAATTGAAATAATTTTTTTTTTTTTGAAGTTTTCTTTTACTTCTTGATAAATTTTATTTTGTCAATCAATATAATTGGGCCACACCGTAATATTATATACAGTAAAATAAAATCTATTATATAAGACGATATTGTGCGTTATTTTTAGAACACCAACCAGTGTGTTAGCCTAACATGTGGGTGATTTTCTACATTCATTTCTATAGTTACCAAGTAAGTTAAAAATGACAAATTTTTCTGAAGATTTAAATAAGAAGTTATTTATTCGGCAGTTATAATAGTTTTTTACTTACAATATATTAGTTCTTTAAACACTAAATATAATATGTATAATCATATATAAAATATAACTGTTTTTTAACTTCCTAATATCCATCATTGTTTCGAACAATTATAATAATTATTATTTACAATCTCCATAGCTTAATCTTGGCATAATAAATATATATACAATTCATATATAAATTTACGATACAGACTTGATGTACTATATAATGATTTTTTATCACGAGTTAGTGATTACGTGCAACGATTTTGAGATATCCTACTCAAAAGGAAAAACTAGTTGTATTTTTTTTTTTAAATGTATTAAAGTTAGGTTTGGACAAATGGGAAATTTTTGTTCTAGATACTTTATAAAAAAAAAATTTATTATAATAAAATTCAATTTATTTTATTTTCACGTTATACACGTTTTTTTCTAGCTGTTTCTTCGAATTATTTTCTGTTTATCGTCACATATATTATAATGCTACCTTGTGCTTCGTGAAATATTATGTTTCAGGACCATCTAAATGTGTTGCTTATCAGGATCATGAGAGTGTCACCGCCCGAAATTTATACTCTTATGATTGAGTAGTTATATATCTTACTTCTTCATCCGGTTAACAGCCGATATCGATACTGCTGTGTCGTGAATGTATACATTATATATGTATGAGAATAGAAACAAATAACTTATCTGAAGACACTACATCAGGTAAGACTAGTTCAAGTCCAACATGTATTTTTTTTCTGATTAAATCGTCAATCTAATCGAATAAAATATATATATATATTAACACTTTTTATATGTTTCTTAGATATAAATTGCATACAACTGCTGAATAAACGGTTTAAATAATAATAATAATTATAATAGGTTTAGTCATTTGTCCATAATAATTGTTTAAACATAAATATTAAAACTTGAAAAAGAAACATAAAATTCTTGCCCTCGTATATTAGTATACCAATAATTACGTTACCAAGTGTAACGTTAAACTGGGTGGCAAAAATGATTTATTTACCGCGAACTATTTTAGTTATAACGATATTCCTGGCAACATATATAAAAACGATAGATACGTATTTTTCCGCGACAATCATTTTAAAGTACACAAATATGAATATTATATTATTATATTTCTTCCATTCGAACACTAAAAGCCATCTGTTTAATTATTTACTCAATAAATAATGTTATATTTATATATAGTCTGAATTTAAATATTTATTTCGATTCTTTTTTGGGAAAATATCAAACGACTCAAATTTTAAATTAAAAATTAATATTACACTCAAACATTTACCGAAATATCTAGATATATTTTTTTATGTATTATCAACACAATATAGTTTTAATATGTTAGTAAAATATTTATATATATACATATCAGTATATATATATATATATTCACTATATGAACTAACTATAATTTGTTTATTTCTTAGTATCCTTCAAGCTTGAACAAATTTTAAAACATGTTTTTTTACTATTATATTTATTTATTTACAGTCTACACATATATCTGTACAGTGTGAGTAAACGTTCAATACAATGAAATAACTCAATAATTTTAAATAGCGGTTGCGGTTCAGCCGAACTTTTCATTTATGACTGGGAATCGGACTGCATGCTTCGGTGATCGTATTAATACGTTGATCCACAAGGTCATAATAGTGATTTGACACATTCTGTTGTCACACACGTGGACTTAAAACTCATATGAGGGCAGGAATTTATCGGACGGTTTCACTCAACAAACTTGTCATTGATTTGTCATGGAAGTCTTTCTTATAAATGACCGAGGAGCCAGCTGAATTATATATCTAAAAACAGTTAATCAAGTAGGTCTAGATTTAGTCGTATATATACTTTTGGTCTGATGAAAATAATAATCTAACATTTGATAAAAATAACGGTACTGGTAACAAAAATATTAAAAATAATAATTGGGTTTATTTCATCAATTAGTTTTAAATTTACAATGTCTAAATAATTAATCAAACTCAAAAGGTAAATCTTGAAAAATAAATATAAACGTCTTGTACACTTTATATACGAATATAATCAATTTCGTCATACTGATTGATGAATAGTATTTATTTACACCAAACATTTCCTGTTGGCTACTCATAGAATTTAATAAATATTCATTTTCCGTGACAACAGTTTTATTTGTACAAATAACAATAATTTTAATAAAAACATTATTGAATGTCTTTCATTTGGTCACCAGACTCAATTCAATCGTTGAATAAGTTTTTTAATAAAATTAATTAAATTTATACATAGTTAGTAGGCTCATCAATAATGTTTCTGAGAAATTTAACTGAATTAATCAACAATGTGAGGCAATCGTACAAGCTAGATTTATTACGTACGTAAGAGAAGTTAGTATAATAATAATGTGCTGATCAAACATTTTTGCAAGGTTCATAAAAAAAATTATATATTTTATAAGGCAAATTATTTATATACAAATACATAATTTCCCACATGTCTAATTATAATATAATAATAATAATTATACTAAAATTTATACTTTATAAATGGAGAAATAATATTAAAACAAAAATCACCTGAAAAAATTTAAAAATTAATAAAATTAGTTTTTTAAATGTTAAATTATTGGTAAAATGAAATGAAGTAAAAATGTAAAATTTCAATTTTTTAAAATATATGTTGCACTATTTAAATGTAATAAACATTTGTTACTCGTACTTTTGATGAAAACCTATTACACAATCTTCAATTCTACCTTTCAAACACTTTTCAAGTTAAATTAACTTGATTATTATTTCTAATATAAATTTCAAAATTCAAAAAAATCCATAAAAACCCGTATAATCATAATCTTATTATAAACGTATAGCATATATCACATTTTCAAATTCATCAATTTTAGTTGATATTTACATAATAGTCTTAGCTATAGTCGTATTATAATTAAAATTATTAAATATTACTAATTATAATTTAACATTAATAATTATTGTTTAGATTAATTAAATTTCTAGCTTCGTTCAAAATCGAAATTCAAATAGAATATTTTATTGTTTTTTCACAGTTAAATTATTTTAAAAATTCAAATACAACTATAATATATATATATATATACAATATTTAACTCGAACTGAAATCTACGACCTCAGACGATTCGTTACATTAGCGATTGGTCGTCAAATCGTACAATACAGGAACACTGTCCATTAGGTTATGACTGGGAATGTTAACCTCGAAGGGATCTATCATAACCTTGCGGATTAGTTGTTAATAGTTATTTTAATAGTTTTAATAAGTAATGAACTTTAATTTGATATTATACATGACATAAATTTTTAACCTTACATTTAGACATTAATAATTCCATTACAATTGCACGAACGTACAAATTTGAAAAATAAACAACATTCTTGTTCACTAAATGTATTGGTATACTAAGTTACGTGAAACTGAACGGTGCAAATTACTGGCTACTCATAACATAGCAACAGACACGAATTTTATCATGACAACCGTTCAAATGTACAAAAGTTGAATTATATTCCATTCATTTAATCAACAAACGCCGAACGATGAATAACAAACTTAATAAAAATATGATATTCTTATATAATATTCTAATAACGTTTTTGTAAAATCTAGTGGAATCAGTCAATATTCGACATAACAGTTGACAACTACAAACTCATTGCTCTGTTAAAATGATTTGACCAAATTCTATACTGTAAGTTATTTAAAACAATTTTAATATTTTAGTTTTTACTTAAATTATATAATTATTCAAAGTTTTTTTTTTAATAAACTTTCAAGATTTAGTTTTTTCATTGAAAATTCAATAAACTTTTATCATATGATTATTATTTCATTAATAATTCATTAATGTTATTAATAGATAGTTAAAATATTTTAAAATAGTTGTTAAATAATTGCTTTATTACGCGTTTAATTTAATTTTATTCATTTTTTTTAAATGTCTTTTTCTCAACTCTTAATAAGATCAACTTTACTATTTCAGATATACGATTTTCCGAAACAAATTTCAATATAAATAAAGTTCGATTTGAAATTATTTTAGGTGTTTAAAATTTATATAATTACGAAATTCAATTATGTCATGTTTTTGTAAAATTAATTAACACGTGTTACAATAAAATTTCTTCATTATTAATGATAATCTACTTGCATCCCGTTTTCGCTAAAAATAATTTTTTTTGTATTGTTTTCAATTTCCAATGTTCATCCGCCGACTGGAAATATTATTATTACGTTATGGTTACGTTCGTCGGTAAATCATACGCAGTAGAGTAACACCGGCGTTATGTTGAAGATAGTAGCTAGTTATCTTCCAGCTTCCCGTGTGCATGCACATGCCATCGGGCGCGTCCCCGGGTTGCGGATAGGGGAATGCCCTGCAGATATGCAGGGTAGCCGTGATATAAGCCATACCCCGGTTACATTACACCGGTATTGGACGAATAAGCGGTCGCGGACAAGTGCACCACCGGGGGAAGTGATCAACCCCCGGTGTCCCGGATGATCACGGACAACCTGAACGGAAGACCTGCGACGGAGATTAGGCTGATCCCCACCAAGACGGCCCAGCCAACCAAAACAACCATGAACAGTACAAACAAATATGAAAACGATGTTACTGCTACAGGGACTTCGGATACCCCAGAGCCGGCGGTCGGGGGACGGCGCTCGCCCCGGGTGTCGTCATCACCGGCAAGCGTCAAAAGCGTAGGAGCGTTGGGACAGGCTCCTACCGCCAGCCACGGGGCTGGTAACGATACTGTTTGCGGGGACGCGAAGCAGGTCCTCGCCGGTGGCGAAGAGGCCACCCCCGTTACTGCAAACCAAAAAAGGCGACGATTTGAGTGCATTGACGATGCATACGAAACCCCGAGAAAAACCTTAAAAAGGGATTGTGCGCCATCGGTAATATAAAAAAATATAAACACTGTCTTATAAAAAAAAAAAAAATATTATATACTTAATTCGCGTGCTTTTCATGTCGAATCGAAACGAATTGGAACATAAATGAACAGACTTCAATCCGAAATAATAGAGGGCAGTGTTCTCACCGATTGTCCATATTTAGACTTTTTCACGAACACGAAAACTTGTAAGTAAAACATATTAACTGACTATTTCAATGCGTACGAGTATGCATGAGTATAGTGGTCTATTGTAAAGTGTTCAGATATTGTTGTTAAATATTGTCATGCCTGACTCAATGTGTAGGTGACATGAGCACACATCTAGTGTGACATTTCAAAATGTGGTATTATGTGTGATTTTTATAAAAATTATTACGTATTATATTGTGTAATATAAAATAAGATACTAAAAATTATTTTACTATAATATTTTTATCAAATGACACATTGAACTTGTATAATATGCTCTTTGATTTTATATTCCAATAATAAATTACTTGAAGAAAATATTGTATTTTGCTTAGGTGTGTGTAAAAGCTTGAGCCGGGCATGGGTAGTGTTTTCTAGTAGTCGTGTCCAAAGAACAATATTCTGTGTAAATCATGCATTCGAATTTTATTTTATGATCACTGTACTCTACAACATGTTTATCAAAACACAAATAAAATAACCTTCAATGTTTGTTTTAGATTTGTCCATAAAAATCCGATACCAAAACATTCTGACTCATGACAAGATTACCATCATTTAAAACCAACTAATGTAAACATTGATCGAATATTTACATGCATTAACATTGTAATAAATTGATTTCGTTTCTTTAGGGAAATGGGTTTGTAGAGACATTCGGAAAGAAGAATTGGCGTTTACAACGCAAACGATATAAATCAGTAGCGAAGGAAACATCGTGTTAGGTAACCAGTATTAACGTATAGTTAATAATTTATAATTAGTACCTGTAATATTTATTGTGAAAAACAGTTATTCATTAAACAGTTATACTACAACCCGTTAGATTAATTATTGCAGTAATAATTTATAAAACGTTTGGTTAGTTTTTACATTATTTTGTGGTTACTATATTGACTTGTGGATTATTACATTTATAAAATAATTTATTTTGACGTGCTGTTTCAGTAACGATGACAATGGTTAGAGTGATCTAAAAGAAGATTATAACGAGGAAGGAGTAATCGTAGACCAACATTACGACGACGACAACCACCACAATGTTGTCGACCGAATTCGGTGGTGAATATCGGTGCGGCCAGTCGGCATTGACGATGTGCATAATAAAGACGATCGATGACGGGAATGCGAACGAGAACGAGCGTTTTGAAGCTTTCATGTCTGTAAATCCTGAACACCGCGCCATCAATAATCAGCTACTGAAATCGCGACGAAGCCACGTTCGCACGTAAATGTAACCGAGGGTCACCATCAACAATCCAATCCAAATCCTACTGCTTCAATACAATTCTTGACATTTTTGGACAAATTCAAAACTATCAAAAACACTCTCGTATCTTACACTTCTCCAACTCTTCAAAAAAATCAACGGCAGACGCAGCTTTCAGACGACTAATACCGACGTGTAAAACTATCCACACGACGCAATGAAAATTCCTGAAACCGTTGACGGCGAATTGCCTTTTACCAATGATAACGACATTCAACAAGTTATTTTTTTTAAATTTAGAAATAATTTAATAATTTAATAACTTTCAACATCGTTAATTATTAACATTTTTCCAAAAAGCATTTATGATAAGACATAAAAGTTTCATCAGCGTACTGACATTTATACTTAAAATTAAATAAATACCACCGTCAAGTTTAACTTTAAAATCACAGATGTGATACACTATTATCATCTCCTTTTACTACTTGACGGAAAAAGGTCTAATTAATTTTCTTGTTTGTATTTTGTGAAAAAATTTTTTTCTTTAATATGAATTTTGAATTATATTACAATTATTGTAATACCATTTGTTAAACCATGTCAAAACAATTTTTCAACAAAAATTGAACAGCATTAAAATCAATTAAATTTATTGTGAACTTGTTTCGATTCATCGAGTTTGAATATTATTATTGTTATCTTTAACTGTTTTTGAATAAAATATGTATTCATGCTGAAAATCATGTTCTAGAATATTTGTTGTAAACAGTAGGTCCTTAAACATATTATAACTTATAATATAGTCCTTAAACCATTCATAACTATAGTATATACCTCAATGCCTCAATGATCTCTATAATCTTTATACTCTTTACCTCCAAAACATGCACTTTGAATGCATCAACTGCTTCATCAGGCGTCAAAAAACGTTCACCACGCAATTTATTTTTAATGTGCAGGAATAAAAAGAAGTCATTGAGTGTCAAATCAGGACTGTATGGCGGACGACCCATCAATTCGATGTTTTGGCTGGTAACATAGGCGTTTGTTTAAGTCGATGCGTGAGAGCTCGCATTGTCGTGGTGAATAATGAATCGTCTTCGGCGATTGGTTTTCTTAATTTTCCCAAATACTTTTGGTAAACAAATGGTTGTGTACCATTCAGAATTGATTGTCCTACGTTGTTCTGATGGTATAGTTGCCACATGTCCGTTTATTTCAAAGAATCAGACAACCATTTGCTTCGAAGAGCTGCTTGCGTGGACAACTTTGGTTGGATTTGGCTCAACTTGAAAGACCCATACAATCGATTGCTGTTTATTTTCCGGTTCATAGGCATAAATCCACGATTCCTCACCTGTTATGATTTTATAGATATCTTATGAAGTACCGCGATTATATTCTTTCAACATTTCTGTACACCAATCAACACGAGCTTGTTTTGAGCGTCTACCATATTGTGTGGGATCCAACGCGAACAAATTTTCTTGACAGCCAAATGTTCATGCAATATTAAAAGTACACTGGTGGAACCTATGCTTAGGGACATCTTAATCTCACGATAAGTTACGTGACGGTCTAAGTTTATCATATCGCGTGCAGCACCAATGTTTTCTGGCAAAACCACCGATTATGGACGACCTTCACGAAATTCATCCTTGAGCGAACGACGACCGCGATTAAATTCAGCAAACCAGCGAAATACGGTAGCCCTTTGTGATACTTCATCACCAAAAGTTGAAACAAGTACTCTTGTTGAGTGAATCTACATCGAAAATCGTAGTAAATCATGGCACGGACATTTTCACGATTTAATTCTATTTTTTGACCGAGTTTAATTTTTCAAATCACTGTAAATCACACAACAGCACTCGTATCGCAAAATGTACTGTCAGCGTATACTATTAAACACGCGAATTATCACGTCCTAATATTAGATTTTATGTGGTAAAACGGGTGTAATCTTATCGCAAAATTTAAAAGGTGACCTACGTATCATTCCAGTAATACAAACTGAAGTTGCAGTACCATAACTACTGTCACAGAGAACATTGGTTAAACAACCCAAAATAAGTAAGCATTCATAAAAATATTTCTTATTGAAATATATGTAGCAATTTTATTTCTGTATTCTAATAAAATCCAATTAAAAAAGAAGTAGAATTAGAACACCTTCAGAAACTAAGTGTGGAAGTAGAAGTCCAAGGCATTTGAAATCTTCTGAAAGAGGAATTAAGAAATATTTTTTTTTAGTAAAAATCTATTTATTTATAAGTATTGTGTTTATATAATACATAGTTTTCAAACAATTCATATTTTTTTTAAATTTTAAAAAAAATGATTAACATTTTATTTGTATTTTTTAGTCATGAAGAATCTCGATCTAAGTCACTGTCTGCAAAAGGACTCATAAACACCATAAAAAATCAAACAAAACTCATAAAAGATATTCAAGTTTATCATCAGAATCTTCTAGTTCCTCAGAATATCGTCGACATAAATCATCAATAAATAATAAATATGTTACAATGTTTACATTTTATAAACATGATACTAATATATATGTTTCTATTCAGAATTGAATTGCAAGTAACACGATAATCAAAATATTTTTAATTTCCTAAATTTCTTGACTTATCCTTATTTATTATTTATTTATGTATGTTGGGAAAAGATAAGAAAACGTCTAAGTTTATGTAAACCGGTTTAAGGTGCGGTCGTATGCGCGACTTGTATCTGGTCTTACCTCAGTGCGGTATGTGTACGCGCGCGATAAAGATGTAAAGCCGACACGCAAGAATATAATGTTAATAAAAGAAATATAATACAGTCCACTTAGAGTTTTAAAATCAAAAAACATTTAATGGTCCGTCGTCCGGATTGAAAGTGAGTAAAACGTATGTCGGAAAAGTGGGATCCATTGCCCAAGAAAAGTGCCGTTGTGGAACGCGAGTTTCTGCAATCAGTGCAGAAGGAAGGAGATAGAAGAGCTGTTGCATAGGGTAAGTGAAGCTATTAGAAAAGTGCGTTTTATATTTCCAAAAGCCATTCCTTTTCATATTTCATGTATTTCCTATAAGTTAGGCAGAAAAATAAAATTGTGCGTTGGTAGTCTACATTTGTGAGACGTATATAGTATATTTATAAAAAAAAAAAAAAGTAATCGTCCCAAAGGGGAAAAACGTAAAATATGGATGAAAATATAAATACGTCAACGTCTAAAGTGGCTTCACAAAAGGAATTATCTAAATTGCAAATAAGGCGAGGACAGATAAAGAGCCAATTAACACGATTTCAAGCGTTTTTGGGCGAAGTAGATAATAACAAGACACAATTAAAATTACGAAAAGAGAAAATAGAAAAGCTATGGTATGAATTTGATAATGTACAAAATCAAATTGAAATGGAAGATACAAGTTCAGAACAAATTAATTATAGAAACAAGTTTGAGAATTTGTACTTTGAACTCATGGCCGTAGCAGAAGATGAATTGGCAACTGAATCGATCAATGATAATGGTGCAACAAGTGGTTCGAACAAGGAACCAAGTAACACAGAGCATGCAAGTTTTGTGCGATTAAAACCACTGGAAGTTCCAGTATTCAGCGGTCGATTTGAAGACTGGGCAGCGTTTAAAGATATTTTTGAATCATTAATACATAATAATGATACATTAACTAATGTACAAAAATTTCTTTACCTCAAGACGTCTTTAACAGCAGATGCATTAAAAATAATAAATAATTTAGAAACATCTGCGATAAATTATATGGCTGCATGGGAAATGATAAAAGAAAGGTATAATAATAAGCGATTATTAATACAAGCACATACAAGAGGCATATATGAATTAAAATCCATAAGCGAAGAATCGGCGGAAAAATTTAAGGAATTTTACGAGTGTGTTTAATCAACATAGGCAGGCCTTACAAGCATTAAATCATAATCCAGATGACTGGGGTGCATTATTGTTACACGTTATAACATCGAAGCTAGATGCTAATACGTTACGTAAGTGGGAGACATTAATGACTAAAAGCGAATTACCCACTATACCATCACTGATCGACTTTTTACAAGAAAGGTGTCAAATACTGGAAGCAATCGAAAATTCAAGAAACGTAAAAAAAGAGATAAAAATTGAAAAGAAGTATTTGTCGAACAAGTTGCGAAGTTTTGCAACTACAACGATGTCGATAAAATGTTATGTGTGTCAGGGACCTCATGGTATTTATAAATGTGGTGAATTTTTAAATCTAAATCTAAATGAGAGATTTAATAAAGTAAACGAATTAAAATTGTGTAGAAACTGTTTGCGTCCAAATCATACGGCGGAGAAATGTTTCTCAAGAAAGTGTACGATATGTAATAAACCACATAATTCACTGTTACATAAAAATAAAATAAATACGAACAATCAGTCGGATTTCGATAGTAGTAAACGTAATAGTGAACAAACAGGTGGTGCGGACGATCGGAGTAGGGAACAGTCAACGGCGGCGATAACGATGTCTACTACGAAAGAGCACCCAGATTTATCAATGTATGAGGAAGTACTATTGGCAACCGCAATTATAAAAGTTTATGACCAAAGTGGAAATACGTATTATTGTAGAACATTGCTTGATAGTGGATCACAAAGTAATTTTATTACAGAAGAGTTAATGTACAAATTAAATTTGCCACGAAGAAAAGTAAATTATCCAATAGCAGGTATAACTAATATTATTCATAACGTCAAACATCAATTAAATATATCTGTTCAATCGCGTATAAATTCATTCAAGACAACACGTTCCATTTTAGTACTGCCAAAAATAACAAACTATTTACCAACTAACACTTATAGTATATTAAAAACTATGATACCGAAAAATAAAGTTTTAGCCGATCCTACGTTTTTCCAGCGTGGAAAAATAGATATGTTAATTGGATCTGATTTATATTGGGAAATTATGTGCGCCAATATCTTTCAGTTATGCTCGTCTGGTCCATTTTTACAGGAAACAAAACTGGGTTGGATTGTAGCAGGTCGTGTTAATCAAAATAAACGAGATGCAATAAGTAATTGTATGATAGCGATGAATGATATTTGTGAAACGGATTTAATGGAACAAATAGAAAAGTTTTGGAAAATAGAGGAAATTCCAAAAAATGACAATTGGACGGCTGAAGAGACGCTATGCCTAAAACATTTTGAAGAAACTGTGAAGCGAGACATAAATGGAAAATTTGTAGTTCAGTTACCGTTCAAAAGTAATATAGGAAAATTAGGTAAATCTTATGAAATTGCACTTAGACGATTTTTATCATTAGAGAAACGATTAATACAGAATACGGAAATTTACGATCGTTATCGGGACTTTATGAGAGTTTATTTAGAATTAGGGCATATGCAAGAAGTAAGCGATTGTGGAATAGATGATACAGGGTATTTGTATATACCACATTCTTACGTATTAAATGAAAACAGTCGTACAACAAAACTAAGAGTGGTATTCGACGCGTCAAGCAAGTCCGATACAGGAGTGTCACTAAACGATGTATTAATGAAAGGCCCGGTATTACAAGAAGATATGGTGCAAATTATCGCGAGATTTCGAACTCACAAATATGCATTTTCCGGTGATATAATTAAAATGTATCGTCAAATTTGGGTGGATACATCACAGAGAAATTATTTACGAATTTTATGGCGGCCAAATGCGAATGATAAATTAAAAGTATATAGATTATGTACCGTTACATATGGAACAATATCAGCAAGTTTCCAGGCAATTAAGTGTTTATTAAATTTGGCTGAGGAAACGGAGGATGTCCTAGTAGCCACAATTATAAAGCATGATTTTTGTGTAGATGATTGTCTGACGGGAGGTGCGACCTTAGCAGAAGCTATACGAATTCGCGACGAACTAATATGTACATTAAAAAGGGGTGGATTCGAGATGACGAAATGGACAGCAAATCATATCGAATTATTACAAAATATTCCAAATGCCGAATCAAACGCGAACTCTCTAGTAGAATTGGGCCAAGAAGCTGTAAAAACAGTCGGATTGTTATGGGAACCACACAATGATCAAATATCATACAAAGTTCAAATTCCCGATGTCAAAAAATACACTAAACGTAATATTTTATCGTGTATAGCAAGTCTGTTTGACCCGTTAGGATTAATAGGACCAGTAATTGTGGTGGCAAAAATAATTATGCAAAAATTATGGTTAGAAAAAATAACTTGGGATGAAGAAGTACCAAATATTGTGTATATTAAGTGGAAACACTTTTGTGAAGAATTAAAAAAGGTTAATGAAATAAAGATCCCGCGTTGGCTGGGTAATGATAAAGATGTGAAAATCGAAGTTCATGGATTTTCCGATGCATCATTAAATGCCTACGGTGCATGCATATATATACGTAGTATAGCAACAAATGGCGAATGCACAGTGAGGTTATTGGGTGCCAAATCAAGGGTATCTCCTTTAAAGACGACGTCAATACCCCGCTTAGAATTGTGCGCAGCAGTATTGTTAACGCGATTAATGAAAAATATGATTGTAAATCTGCGAATCGATATTGCAAAAATACGTTGGTGGACAGATTCTCAAGTCGTTTTAGCATGGATTGCAGCGGAGTCATCACGTTGGAAAACATACGTCGCAAATCGTGTAAGTGAAATACAGGAAAGTACACAGGCGAAGGATTGGAAATACATATCTACGCAAGAAAATCCCGCAGATGTATTGTCGAGAGGTTGTACACCTGACGAATTAATAAATAATAGCTTATGGTGGAATGGTCCTCACTGGCTACATAAGTTCAACGAAAAATGGGAAATCGAATGTAACGTTGCTAATAATAATACATTATCATAGGACGTGCGCGCAGAAGAAAAAGAAGTTGCTTTGGTGTCAATGTCTACAACGCAGACGCACGATTTATTTATATTTGAGCGATATTCATCATGGACAAAATTAGTACGTGTTGTAGCATATATTTTACGATTTTCTTATAATACATTATGTAAAAAACAAAAGAAAATAAGTAAAAGTGGTTTATTATGTGTTTCTGAAATAAGGCCGGCGATTTCAGTACTTATTAAAATTGTTCAGAATTACGTGTTCATAAATGAAATACGTATATTGGATTCAAATAAAAACAATAATACAAATAAAACGATAAAAGGTAGATTATCGACCCTAAATCCATTTATTGATAAGAATGGACTTTTACGTGTTGGCGGTAGATTATTTAATTCGTCTGATATCTCGTATGAACAGAAACATCCAATTATATTGCCTTATATTGAACCATTTTCTTTGTTGTTTTTTCGTCACGAGCATGAACGATTATTGCATGCCGGTCCACAGGCAATGTTGGCCACTATTCGATTGCAATATTGGCCTATAAAGGGAAGACAAACGGCAAAAAAGATTGTACATAAATGTATTAGTTGTTTCAAATTAAAACCAAAAATTCTAAATCCTATCATGGGGAATCTTCCAAAATTTAGAATAGAACAACCAAGTCGTTGTTTTGAAACGTGTGGCGTGGATTACGCAGGGCCAATATTTATAAAATCTAATCCAAGACGGAACGCGGCTATCAGTAAAGCATATATATATGTATTTTTATTTGTTTTGCAACAAAAACGATTCATAAAGAAATGGTATATGATTTAAGTACGAATAGATTTATTGCGGCTCTTAAGCGATTTATATCAAGACGCGGAATATGTCAAAATATATACTCGGACAATGCCACGAATTTTGTAGGTGCGCAAAGAAATTTAGCTGAGCTAAAAGCATTATGGCAAACAACAGAGCATAAAGAAAAAATTCAAGCATTTTTTAATGACAACTCCATAACCTGGCATTTTATTCCGCCAAGGTCTCCTCACTTTGGAGGACTTTGGGAGGCGGCGGTGAAATCAGTGAAACATCATCTAAATAGAACGCTGGGATCGACTAAATTAACATACGATGAAATGTATACGGTATTAGTACAGGTGGAAGCATGTCTTAATTCGCGGCCACTTATACCTTTATCCAACGATCCTTCTGACCTATCTTTACTGACTCCTGCACATTTTCTAATAGGTTGTTCACTTTTATCCTTGCCTCAAGCTGATGTTACTTTGCAACCAGAAAATTATCTAACACGGTGGGAAAGAGTGCAAAAACTTTCGCAAATTATCTGGAAAAGGTGGAATGTTGAATACTTGAATCAGTTACAAGTCCGCTCCAAATGGTGTGCAAACGATGGGAAAAAATCAAGGTAGGAACGATGGTATTAATCAAAGAAGCAAATGTGCCACCTCTATATTGGTGCATGGGCCGTGTAGTGTCATTATATCCAGGAAAGGATGGTGTGGTTCGAGTTGTGGAGGTAAATACTCGTAACGGACCTAAGAAACGAGCTGTTCGTTTGGTGTGTCCTCTTCCAGGTCAAGATGAAATTTAAAAAAAAAAAAAAAAAAAAAAAAATATATGTATATTATTAGAATTTTATTGTATTAAAATTTTGTTTTTTTTTAGGCGTTGTCGAGCTATAGGTATATTGTATTATAATAATATGTGGTTAAGAATGTATGAGAGTAGCTTTTTTTTTGTGTATGAATTATATATATATTTTTTTTTAATTTGTCATAACATAAGTATAATTAATTCTGTAATTCTAAGATTTATATTGTAAAAGTAATTTTTTTTGTTTGTTCATTAATTATTATCATTTTTTATATTTTGAAACTGCGTTTCAAGGGAGGTGTATGTTGGGAAAAGATAAGAAAACGTCTAAGTTTATGTAAACCGGTTTAAGGTGCGGTCGTATGCGCGACTTGTATCTGGTCTTACCTCAGTGCGGTATGTGTACGCGCGCGATAAAGATGTAAAGCCGACACGCAAGAATATAATGTTAATAAAAGAAATATAATACAGTCCACTTAGAGTTTTAAAATCAAAAAACAATGTATATATAAATTTCAAAAGTTTAAATAATTTTTTAATTGTAATTTTAAATATTATAATTACTAATATACACAATAATATATAATATAATAATTCATATTTAAATGTTAACAATTTATGTAAAAACGTGAATTGCTTATTTGAGAAAAAAACCATTTTTACTGGCCACAATTAAACGCGTAACCAGGGAAATTTTTATTTATGACACAACGTAAACGAAAATCGATTAAGTGTGGAGAAGACGCCGAAGTGATAGGAGCACAAATACATTTTTTTCATTTTCAATTATATAAATTGAGTATTTCATCAATCGAAACACGACATTATATCACCTATTGGAATTGTTTAACGGATTAACAATCGGTATCGTATACCTGACAATATTATGTATACACCTATCATACAACTAACTGCAATTTTCGGTCAAGGTAGTCGTAGAAGAAGAAAAAATAAATACATTTCGGTAAGTAGTAATAAATAGTAATAAACAGTGCCACAGAATTTTTTCAGTCTACGATTCCACTGATATAATAATAATGCCCAAACGTTTTGTTCACGATAATATACACATGTGGTGACTTTATGCGACTTAGCTACTCTATACTACTAGCCGTTAATTTAAAATCCAGATAGAAGTTTTGTAAATATCAAAACGATCAAATGTACCTAATTTAAACATCTAAAAAAATTTAAAAACTAAAATTAGAAAAACCATCAAGAATGTGAATTGTAATTTATTAAACATTTTATTTGGCATTTTTAGATTCTGAACGAGGTAATGGTAAAATATATGTTATTTTTAGAATGAAATGTTTTTTGTTTCAAGTTTAAACCTCACTTTCTGATATCAAATTGTATTTAGACGGTACGATATTAGACACTTTTTTTTTAAGTACAATGAAAAACTAGCAAAATATTACAAACACATTTTGTAAATATATCAATAAATTATTTATTTAATATTGGACTCTCCTCATTGTAATTGTAGTTGACTCTCCACACATTTTCATTTTTCCTTGTTTTTTATTTTTAATATTTCGTCAGCCAATAATAATATATCAACTACATAAATACATAATAAACACATTTTTGAAATGATGTGCTTAGCAAACGAAAATTCTTCATTTAATTTATAATGATTCGTTGTATACGATTTTGTTACATACTATTAATAATAATTGCCATAATTATTTTTTTTCTGATTTTTTTTTACTTGATATATATTATTTTATTAATGTATTTAATCGGGACATATCGTAATATTTTAAACAGTAAAATAAAATCAATTATGTAAAACGATTTTGTGCGTATTTTTAGAACACCAATTAGTGAGTTAGCCTAACCTGTTGCTGATTTTCTACATTCATGATTATAGTTAACCACGTAAGCTTAAAAAGACAAATTTTTTGGAAGATTTAAATAAGAATTTCTTTATTCGACAATTATAATATTTTTTTACTTACAATATATTAGTTCCTAAAACACTAAATATAATATGTATAATAATATATAAAATATAACTGTGTTTTACGTCATATCCATCATTGATTCAAACAATAATAATAATTATTTATAATCTCCATAGCTTAATCTCGACATACGTATTCAATTTATATATAAATATAAGATACTGACTTGATATACTATATATTGATTTATCATGAGCAAAGATTTTGAAATATGCTCGCAAGGAAAAACTAGTTGTAATTTTTTTTAAATTGATTAAAATTAAAATTTTGGGATAAAGGAAATTGTTATGCAATAATTTTAAAAAACAAATTTTTTATTATAAAATTCATTCAATTTTTTTTAATTTCATGTTATACAAATTTTTTTTTTTTTTAAAAAAAAATTTTTTCAAAAAAAAAATTTTAAAATTTTTTTAAAAAAAAAAATTTTTTTTTAAAAAAAAATTTTTTTTTTTTTTTTTTAAAAAAATTTTTAAAACTTTAAAATTTTTTTCCAAATTATTTTTTTTTTTTTTTTTAATTTTTTTAAAAAAAAAAGGGGGAAAAACCCAAATTTTTTTTTTTTTTTTAAAAAATTTTTTTTTTCTTTTTTAAAAATTTTTTAAACCAAAATTTTTTTAAAAAAATTTTTAAAAAAAACCCCTTTTTTTAAAAAAAATTTTTTTTTTAAAAAAAAAGGGTTTTTTTAAAAAATTTTTTTTTAAATTACAAAAAATTTTAAAAAAAAAAAAAAAAAAATTTTTAAGTTTTTTTAAAAAAATTTTTAAAAAAAAAAATTTTTTTTTAAAAAAAATTTAAAAAACCCCGGGGCAATTTTTTAAAACCCTTAAAAAATTTTTAAACCCCCAAAAAATTTTTTAAATTTTTCAAAAAAAAAGGTTTTTTTTTAAATTTTAAAAAAAAATTTTTTAAAAATAAAAAAAAAAAAAATTTTTAAAAAAATTTTTTAAAAAAAAAAAAATTTTTTTTTTTAAATTTTTTTAAAAAAAAAAATTTTTGGTTTTTAAATTTTTTTTTTAAAAAAAAAAAAATTTTTTTTAAAAATTTAAAAAAAAATTTTTTTTTTTAAAAAAAAAAGAAAAAATTTTTTTTTAAAATTTTTTAATTTTTTTAAAAATTTTTCCCCAAAAAAGGAAAAAAAAAAATTTTTTTTTTTTTTTAAAAATATTTTTTAATTAAAAAAAAAAAAAAAAAAAATTTTTTTTTAAATAAAAAAAAAAAAATTTTTTTTAAAAAATTCTTTTAAAAAAAAAAAATTTTGTTTTTTTTTTTTTGGGTTTTTTTTAAAAAATTTTTTTTTTTTTAAAAAAAAAAAAAAAAAAAAAAAAAAAAAAAAAAAAAAAAAAAAAAAAAAAAAAAAAAAAAAAAAAAAAAAAAAAAAAAAAAAAAAAAAAAAAAAAAAAAAAAAAAAAAAAAAAAAAAAAAAAAAAAAAAAAAAAAAAAAAAAAAAAAAAAAAAAAAAATTTTTTAAAAAAAAAAAAATTTTTTTTTTAAAAAAAATTTTTTAAAATTTTTTAAAAAATTTAAAAAAAAACTTGTTTTTTTTAATTTTTTTATTTTAAAATTTTTAAAAAAAAATTTTTTTTAAAAAAATAAATAAAATTTCAAAAAAAAAATTTTTTGTTTTTTTAACCAAAAAAAATTATTTAAAACCCCAAACTTAAAAAAACCCCCAAAATTTTTTTAAAGGAAACTTTGGGGGTTTTTTTAAAAATTTTAAAAAAAGGAAAAATTTTTTTTTTTAAAAAAAAAAAAAAAAGGAAAAAAAAAAAAAAAATTTTTTTTAAAAAAAAAAAAAATTTTTTTAAAAAAAATTTTTTTTTTTAAAAAATTTTTCCCCCTTTTTAAACCTTTTTTTAAAAAAAAAAAAATTAAAATTTTTTTTTAAAAAAAAAAGGGAAAAAAATTTTAAAAAAAATTTTTTTTCAAAAAAATTTTTTTAAAAAAAAAATTTTTTAAAAAAATTTTAAAAACCCCCAAGGTTTTTAAAAAAAAAAATTTTTAAAAATTTAAAAAAAATTTTAAAAAAAAATTTTTTTTAAATATTTTTTAATAAAAAAAATTTAAATTTTAAAAAATTTTTTTTAAAAAAAAAAACTTTTATTTTTTTAAAAAAAAAATTTTTTAAAATTTTTTTTAAAAATTTTTTTTTCCAAAAAAATTTTAAAATTTTTTTTTTTTTAAAAAAATTTTTTTAAAAAATTAAAAAAATTTTTTTAAAAAAAAATTTTATTTTTTTTTTTAAAAATTTTTAAAAAAAATTTTAAAAAAAATTTTTATCAAAAAAAAAAATTTAAAAAAAAAAAAAATTTTTTTTAAAAATTTTTTTTAAAAAAATTTTTTTAAAAAAAAATTAAAAAAAAAATTTTTTTTTTCCAAAAAATTTAAAAAAAAATTTTTTTTTTTTAAAATTTTTTTTTTTTTTTAAAATTTTTTAAAAAAAAAAAAAAAAAAAAAAATTTTGTTTAAAAAAAAAAAAGGGGGGGAAAAAAATTAAATTTTTTTAAAATTTTAAAAAATTTTTTTTAAAATTTTTAAAAAAAAAATTTTTTCCAAAAAAAAAGGCCCTTTTTTTTTTAAAAAAAAAAAAAAAAAATTTTAAAAAAATTTTTTTAAAAATTTAAAAAAAAGGGGTTTTTTTAAAAATTTAAAAAAACCCCCAAAAAATTTTTTTTAAAAAAAATTTTTTTTGGGAAAAAACAAAAATTTTTTTTTTTTTAATTTTTTTTTTTTTTTAAAAAAATTTTTAACTTTTTAAAAAAAGGGGTTTTTTTTTAAAAAAAAAAAACCCCCCTTTTTTTTAAAAAAACCCTTTTTTTTTTTTAAAAAAAAACCCC
>CM032339.1:39198814-39225309 GCA_019022885.1 Schlechtendalia chinensis
TCCTCAAAACCACCCAGCCAACTACAAGGGCTGCACAATTTACAAAAAACTCCAACGTCGTAAGATACCCAGCATACCAACTAATCGAATTCAAAATAATTTTAATACCCAAACCACTAATGTACAAAGTAGCCATCCACCTGATCGCACTTTCCTTAATCAACCCTCTCCGCAAACGAAAACTTACGCTCAGGCCACGTCTAATATACCAGCCAACGGTGCTCCACTCCCTACTACCGATACTCAATCCCCAGATTTAAACAATTTATTGACTAACTTTTTAGATGAATTCAAAAATGTCATAAATCCACTAATATCTCTCTTAACAAAAGTAATTACCAAGTTCCTCGACAAATAATGGCTAATAATAACTATAATAATTCTGTCACAGACAATTCGCTCTTAATATTACAATTTAACGCCAATGGATTAAAAAACCATGCCTTTGATCTAGAAACCGTATTAAACAGCAAACGTATTGATGTTGCCCTCATCTCCGAAACTCACTTCACTAAATACTCCCATATACATATCCCCGGTTATACTTTAATTAAAACAAATCACCCCGACAATACCGCGCATGGAGGTGCTGCTATATTTATCAAATCCAATATTGAATTTTTTCCTTTACCTAGCTTTTCTCAATCCTTCCTCCAATCTTGTGCTATTAACTTAAAGATAATCAATAAACCTCTCACCATTGCTGCTATTTATTTACCCCCAAAACATAACATTAAAAATACTCAATTCGCCGACTACTTCAACTCATTTAATAATAACTTTATCATAGGCGGCGATTTCAACGCCAAACATCAGTCATGGGGATGCCGTGTGAATAACCCTGGAAGAGTCACCTTATACAACTTTATAAACTCAAAGAGTCTTAAAGTTCTAGCCCCACCTGATCCAACTTACTGGCCTTCTTCGGCCCGTAAAAATCCAGATATTCTTGATATTTTTGTGTCCAAACTACCAAATAACTTATTCCACACTACTAAAAATTTGCTTGATCTAAATTCTGACCATTCATTAATACTCCTCACTCTCTCAACTTCCTTTTCTGTTAAAGAATCCAACAAATTATTTAACAAATTCACAGATCATTTTAAATTTCAGGAATTAGTCAATACAAAAATTAAGCTAAACACAAAATTAAAATCTCCCAATGATATTGACTTAGCGGTCCACAACCTTACCAATATAATACAAACTGCAGCATGGACAGCTACAAATACCATTTCTGCACCTCCTTCAATAAGCCCTCTCCCTGAATATATTCGCAACGAAATAGTAGAAAAGAGGAGAGCAAGAGCTCTATACCAGCGCACGCGCCTACTTTCCTATAAACATTATTACAATAAATTAGCTAATTCACTGAAAAAACTGCTCACTGAATTTAAGTCTAACATATGGCAAAATCACTTAAAGAAACTTACTCCCAAAGATGGTAGTCTATGGAGAGAAACAAAGCAAATACTTCGCTATAAGTCACCTAATGTCCCTATTAAAAAATCAGATGGCAGCTTAGCTATTTCTGACATCGAAAAAGCTGAACTTTTTAAGGAACATCTGGCTAATACATTTCAATCACACGCTGATATCATAAATGATGAAAACATAAATTTAGTCGAAACCTTCTTAAACACCCCACTCCCAATGTCTCTCCCTGTCAAGTCATTTACACCAAATGATGTAAAATTTGCTATACAAAAATACTCACTAAAAAAATCTCCAGGATATGATTATATTACTGCGGAAGTAGCCAGATCCCTTCCGAACAGAGCCATCACTCACATCACTCATATATTTAATGCTTCACTCAGACTTTCCTATTTTCCCCTACTATGGAAATTTGCAACTATAATCTTATTTTCAAAACCAAACCAACCACCAGACATACCATCATCTCATCGCCCAATCAGCCTTCTCCTATTCTCCTACTGGAACGGTTAATCCTGAAACGAATTCTCCCAATAATTATGGAAAAAAATGTTCTGCCAAATACACAATTTGGGTTTCGCGCTTCTCACTCGACCATTCATCAAGCACACAGAGTGGTAGACTCAATTTCATATTCCCTGGAAAAAAAACTTTATTGTAATTGCGTATTCCTAGACATTTCACAAGCCTTTGACCGCGTATGGCATGATGGGCTTTTGTACATACTTAAGAAATTCCTTCCTCCCTCCTACTACTTACTCATCAAATCCTATCTAACAGATCGTTATTTTCAAATAGCTATTAATGCTGGTGTTCCCCAAGGGGGCATTTTGTCTCTTATTCTGTACAATATATTCGCTTCTGACAAACCTACTACCCCTAACACATCAGTAGCAAACTACGCTGATGATAAAGCAATAATATCTATTGATATAGACCCACTCATAGCGTCAAAAAATCTCCAATCTTACCTTAACGCCATGGAAAAATGGTTTACTAACTGGCGTTTCAAAGTAAATCAAAGTAAATCTGTCCATACGACTTTCACCCTTAAACATGCTCCCTGTCCTAGAGTTTCTCTATACGGTATTCCTATACCCTTCTCTCCAAAAATCAAATACCTCGGGCTCACCCTCGACCAAAGATTAACCTGGGCTCATCACATCAGAATCAAAAGATTAGCACTGAATCATCGTCTCCGTTTTCTCAAACCCTTATTAAGCAATAATAACTCCGCCTCCATTAATACCAAACTCTTAATTTACAAAACACTTCTCAAACCCATTTGGATATATGGTCTCCAACTTTAAGGGCAAGCTAAAAAAACTAACATATTAAAAATACAAACTTTTCAAAACATCGCTCTTCAAAAGATAATGAACGCACCACCCTACGTATCTAATCACACCCTTCACATTGACACCAAACTCAATACAATTAACGACGAAGCCAAAATTTTTTATAAAAGATTTCATTCTAAACTCAATTACCACCCTTACGATCTCATAAAAAACTTGGCTACTCCCACTATACCCGGTAATCCCCCAAGACGCCTGAAGCGCAAGTGGTGTCGTGATCTCTTAAGATAAGCATATAATATATATAAAAAAAAAAAAAACCTTAGAAAGTGTCATCGATGGGTGGCTTCTTTCATCAAATTTTTTATTATTTTCATGTCAAATAATAATGTAACTCTCAGCAAATATGCTTATTGTGTCTAGTCGATACAGATTGTGTACTACATATTTAAAAAAAAAAAAAAAAAAAAAAAAGGATATGTGTATAATTATAAATCGTTTTTATTATTAAAAAAAAAATTACTATAAATACAACATACCTATCAAAGGTATATCACTAAAAGAAAGAGACATTACTAGCGCATCGTATGATGTCTTGTGTGTACAGGAAATGCATAGAGATAAGAACATGAACACCCCCCAAAATAGATGGGATGAAACTTGTATCATTCTATAAAAAAAACATGGAAGCGCAATGTTTGTAAAGAACACAGTAGTTATCATATCGACTGAAATATACGAAGAGGATATTGACTTACCTCAGTTGTTAGAAGATACGTATCAAATTTCGGCATTCTTACATGGTCATTACATTTTTCTTTTGAATTGTCCATTATTTGTTGTTTTTTACTACTAAAACCTAGAATTAAAAAAATATAAAAATAAAAGTTTGTAAATTGTATTATTTACGTACAAAAATAATATTGAAATATGACTATTTTTATTTTTTTGTTAAATCTAAAAAAGATTTAAACCATTAGATAGATTTTCAAATTTTACTTAACATTTAGTACCGCCACATATGCTTATGTTTACAGTTATAAGTTTGTTAATATAACGTTTTTCTAAGCGACCCAACTAATACCGAGAGATAATTTACTATTGCAATATGACATACATGTTATTAATATTTTAAGTTTCTTTTTTCTTCCTTTTTGTCCAAGAACCATCTTCGACCCTTATAATATGTAAAGGGTGCAATATCTGAGCATATTCGGGCTTGGGTAATAAGAGGATGTAAAACTGCTGATTGATTGATTGATTTGAAATTCTCTGTATACAAATAATAGTGAACACAATTATAAATATTTGTAGAATTAATCAATTTTTTAGGTATTTATTCGTTCAAAATAATGATGATTACACACGTTGTAGTAATCAATGCATCAAACGATACGTCATATCGTCGATAAATGCCCACGAACATATTTTGTTGGAGGTTTGGAGAAACTGCATAAAGCAGAGGCGAATGCAGTGAAACGGATGGAAGATCTGGAGTTAAGACTGTAAGCCAGTACTTCAAAAGTTACCAAGTCTACTTGTCTAGTCATATATAAATTTCTAGCTATAATCGTAATTAGTCATAGTATTAGTTTGTTTGTAATTATCTTATAGTTTATTAATATCTTTACCATCTTTATTGTAATTGTATCTTATTCTTATAATCCGATAATGTCATATGCGAGATAAATAAACTACACACATTGTAGTAATCGGATTATAATAGTTACCTATACTGTTAGTATTATTACCAGGTACTCAGGGGTAAATCTTAATTATACTGGCATTGATTTTGTTAGCATTTATTAGCAACAAATACCTAAAATCTTTAAGTAGATTACATTAAAACTAAATAAATAGTATTTAAATATGACAATTTAAAAAGAAATATATTTCTTAATTTATGGACTAAACACGCATATAAAATCATTATTTTAATTCATGTGTTGTCAAATTAAACAATTAAATAAGTTTACATACCTAAAAATAACGTCACATCGGAATTCGTATACACTCGACGATACAGTTAGAGATGAAATTTAGCCAATGATCAAAATTTATACCCATTGGCTGATACACAATTATTAAAAAACAATTATAAGAATTGATTTCAAAAAAAAGAAAAAAATCTGCACGGGTAGATTTCGGATCGCTACTAAACGAGAAATCACGATAGTTATACTGTAATTGATCACGTTAACGTTAGATTTTACAAGACATAAAACGTAATAAATTAAAACATAAATAAGATGAAATTTAAAATAACGAAACCAGCAGAGTGAAACTCTTTAGGAACGAAC
Organism: Schlechtendalia chinensis; assembly: GCA_019022885.1. Lineage (NCBI taxonomy): Eukaryota > Metazoa > Arthropoda > Insecta > Hemiptera > Aphididae > Schlechtendalia > Schlechtendalia chinensis. The sequence goes on from CM032339.1 coordinate 39,203,853, forward strand.
TGATATCAACTTAAAGATACGCGGCACACCAACGTAACCGAAATTCCCAATATTCTTTACATACGACTCCACTGATATATTTTTTTTTTTTTTTTTTTTTTTTTTTATTAATGAAGATTTGTTTTACAACATTACACTTCGACAATTAAGCTAAATTAACACTGGATTATGTAATATGTGAAAAAAAAAAAAAAAAAAAAGAACATAAATAAAAACTAAAACTAAACTAAAAGTAAATTAAAAAGAAGATTAAATAACAAAAAAGAGATGTTTCATGCAATATATAAATTAAACCAGAAAACCAGAATTTACAATAAAATTAAGAACTAAATTAACCACCAATGGGGAGGGAGAGCTTAAAATCGAAAAGATATTATCGGAGGACACATTGTTATCTCTCAGATTTTTGAGTAGGGCTTGTCTTTTTATTGTTAGGGAGGGACATGAGAAAATTATATGTTTTAAATCGCATTTTGCGGGGTATGAATGACGAGTGCACAGTGGAGAATCATTTATTGCGAGAAGAAAGGCATGGGCAGGAAGCCGGTTGTGTCCAAGACGGAGTCTGATAAACATTACAATTTGTGCTCTTGATAGTTCCCAACAACTAAACCAAGGATGGTGGAAAGTGGTAGGAGAGATATTCCTATACCACCTTGCATAGTCCCGTGGATGGGAAGACCAGTTGTGGTCCCATATCAACTTCACGTGCTTCCTAAGGAACGGAATGACATCGGAGCCAGGGATTTTCCTAACGGACGGGATGGAAATTGATGCACTGAGTTTAGCCAATTTGTCGGCAGTCTCGTTTCCAAGTAATGCCACATGGGCCGGAACCCATACAAAGCGAATTCGATAACCTAATGAAATTAAATGAAACGCAAGGACTCTAATTTTGAGAATTAGAGGCGAAACATGAGAGTTTAATGGATAGGATTGAAGAGCTAATAGACAGGACATCGAGTCTGTAACAATGAGAAAGTCTCCAATGATAAGTTGACAAATGCATGTAAGGGACTGAATAATGGCCCAGCATTCAGCAGAGAAACTAGACGAAACGTTGGGGAGGTTGCTGTACGACGAAATTCCAAGGTTCTGAAAAGTATATGCGTAACCCGCAGAAGAGGATGATACTGAGCCGTCGGTAAAAACCGGTTGTGAGCCTGGGAAGTTGCACTTTAAAAACTCCTGAAAACGAGTATTCATAGAGTGATAAGGTAAAGTAACCAAACTTTCACGTGACAGGTTTGCAAAACAAGGAGAAATAATTACCTCGAAGAGAAAAATTAAGGCTTCAAATGGGGTTGAGTACAAAAAAAGCCTATGAGAGTGGGTAAGAATAACGTTTTTAAAAGACGCTAAACTCCGGATAGTGTTTGAGAGAATGGGAATAGTTTTTGGTATATATCTCCAAGCTATAGCTATTTCGTTGAACAAGTCAATGATTTTATCATCAGAGGAGGCGTAGTGTTTTAGTATAAACTTACCGGCTAACCAACGAGCTCTGATCTCTAAAGGGGGGCATGCTGCTTCCACTTCGATAGCCCTTGAAGGGGACGATCTCAAAACGCCTAGTGCAGAGCGTAAACAGCTTACTTGTAGAGTATTTAATTTTTTCCAATGGAGATAAGATGTCGATCCATATAGAAATGAGCCATAGTCTAACTTAGCACGTATTATAGACTTAAAAATTAACAAGAGTGAAGAAGGATGAGACCCTCATCTAACACCGCACAAAGCTCGTAGAATGTTACTCCATTTGTAGGTAAAATGCGCTAAGTAATTAACGTGCGGAACCCACCTGAGTTTACTATCAAGTATAAGACCTAAATATTTGTTTTGTGGGACTGCTTGAATCTCTGCTCGCTGTAGTATTATAGAGGTACGTTCGTCTATCCTACGTCTGGTAAAAACCATGAACTTACTTTTTTGAGGAGCTAAAGTGAAAAATAGGTCGTTAAGTGTGTCATCTAAAAGGGATAGGGCAGAATTTAAATGATCTTTACCTATGTTAAGATCTTTATTAGAGGTGAAGATTAATAGATCATCTGCATAAGCGATTATCGAGACATTGGGAGAAAGGAACATTTTAAAAACCTGACTAATATAAATATTAAAAAGGATAGGGCTCAAGCAGCTACCTTGTGGTAGTCCTCGGTAGGTTAGGCGATCAGTAGTAGAACCAAAAGGTGAAAATATTTTTAGATGTCTTTCATAGAAAAGGTTGGCAATAAAATTACAAAAGTTAGTTGGAATTCGCATTAAAGCTAGTTGTGATATTAAAGTGGGAATGTGCACCGAATCGTAAGCACCCTGAATATCAAGGAACAGTGCCAAAGTAAATTTACGTTCACAAAAACCTTTATAAACATGACCAGTAAATATTGAGAGACACTCCATAGTTCCTAGGCCTCTACGAAAACCAAAGATGTTGTTTGGGAGAAAGTTATTATACTCCAACCACCAATCTAACCTATTCTTTATAATGTGTTCAACAATTTTACATAAGGCTGATGATAAAGCTATAGGACGAAAAGAACTATTAGAATAATTTTTGGGTATTGGGATAATGCGGAATTCTTTCCAACTAGGAGGTATCATACCTTTTAGCCAAATACTGTTTAAAATGTCAAGTAACACTGGGTAAATTTCAGAGGGGAGGTTTTGAATCAACAAAGGTGATATATTGTCTAGACCAGGAGACGGAGATTTCCTGGAGGAGATGGCTGCGCGAAGCTCAGGTAGAGTGAAAGAGGCCGTAAGCATATGGTCATCAAGTGAATTTTGAGTATTGGTTGTGTGAATTTGGGAAAAACTTCTTTGTAAGATGGGACATAATCTGGAGATACCTTCGAACAGAAACCGCCAAACCAATCTTCATTTATAGGATAAGTAGGAGGTTGATGAAGGCTTTTAAATTTTTTTGCTGTATTCCAGAATTTCGATAATTGAGTGTGCGGATTTAAGTTATTACAGAAATTTAGCCATGCAAGTTTTTTTTGGGACTTAAGCATACGCTTAGTGCTCGCGCAGACCTGTTGATAGTTAAGAAAATCTTTACATAAACCTGTTTGACGATATTTCCTGTAAGCATTTTTGCGAGCTTTAATAGCATCTGTACAAGCTCTAGACCACCAAATTGGTGAAGTAGTGAAATTATGTGATTTTATTTTTGTCGAAGGTAAACTGGCTATGGCTGCATTATACAATATTTCAATGAATTTATCATATTTCTCAATTTCTGTTAAATCCTGAGATATACACGATATTTCACTGGACATAATTGACGAAAATATTGGCCAATTAATAGAGTTGACATTAATGTTAATATACTTGGAACTATTGAGGTTAGGACATCTGTTGTCATTAGGAATTGAAATAATAATTGGTACATGATCGCTACCATGAGGGTCGTCTAATGTAACCCAACAGGATGTCCACTGGAGGTTAGGAGAAGAGAGTGACACATCTACGGTGGTAGGACTATGTGGAGGGCGATTAATTCGGGTGAAATTACCATTATTTAGGATACATAAGTTATGAGCTGTTAAACACGAGTACAAAGTATTGCCTCTAAAATTAGCGAAGGAAGAACCCCAGGCTGGGTGGTGAGAGTTGAAGTCCCCGGCAATTATAACATTTGTCGAGTTAACAGCAATAAGAATACTGTCCAGGATGTTGGTTGAGATATGTGAATGCGGAGGTATGTATAAAGAACACAAATGTAAAGATTGAGAAGATAAGATTTCGACTCCAACTAAATTTATATCTAATTTTTTTAATTGAATTAAAAGATTCTGTTCTAAAGTGACTGTTCTAAACTTGATTTGATGTTTGATTGTGTAGTAATGTTCATCGTAACGGTAGTTATCATAAATAATAAGTATAACCCTTGATGGAATACATTCAGTTAAAATAGTTTATTACTTTTTTAAATACAACTACATAACATCATGAATTATAATAATTCCTTTTTTAATATATATATAACATAACCTAATTGTAACAGTGTTACCACAATCCTTATCCCTAAAAAAAAAACAATTTCTTCTATTTCTAAAAACAACTATATATGTATAACTTATTTAACATGATAATTACAATTTTACAAATTTAGTCTATCTGGCCTTTTAACATTTCTTTTTGGTCTACCTATTACCTCTTCTTTTTCTGTTTCCTCATCATTTTCCTTGATAACAATCTCTTTCTCTTTACCTATTTTACATAATTCATTCTTATCTGACCTTGATTCTATCATGCTATGATCTTCAACCTTAATCTGTCCATCCTCCGCTTCAATATCTCCTTTTTCTGTTATTTTCTGCTCTATACCTTCTTCCTTTTCCTCAGCAGTAATATTTTCTTTGTTCGTCTCACCTACCTTTAATAACTGTTCACTGTGTCTTCTCCACACAATATTCTTATTTTCCAATTTAATCACATAAGTTCTTTCACCTAATACCTCTTCCACTATACCTTTCTCCCATTTTTTTTTGTTTGGGTCTGAGTAGTCTCTTGCATAAACTTGATCACCAACTCTTAAGTATAACTTCCTAAACCTTCTTTTAATACCCTCACTTTTTACTTTATTTTCAATTGGATTTTTTAAAAAGTCTAATCTGGTTTTAATCTTTCTGCCAAACATACGAAAACTTGGTGCTTCTCCAGTTATCCAATGTGGTGTCACTCTATAAGTTAATAAATATCTTTGAATTAATGTATTTTTTGAAACACCTTTATTACTACTATCTTTTGTTGCCTTCAAAATACCAATCTTTAATGACTTTACTGCATTCTCTGCTGCACCATTTGTTGCCGGATGGTATGGAGGAGAAGTTACAAACTTAATACTATTATTTCTACAGAAATGTATAAACTCGTCAGATCTAAATTGAGGTCCGTTATCCGAAACAATTTTATTAGGTAGCCCAAATCTCGCAAAAATCTCTCTAAGTTTTTCAATAACTGATTTACTATTCATAATCTTAATTTCTATAACCTCTGGCCACTTTGTATAAACATCAGTCATAATTAAGTAATTTTTCCCTTGTAAAAATAGAAAATCTATATGTATCCTATCCATTGGACCTTCTGTTACTTCCCACTTCATTGGTTCTGATTTTCTTGGTTCCGGCCTACTCTGTAGACATGCCTCACACTTTTGTACCCACACTTCCACATCTCTATCCAAACCAGGCCACCACATATAAGATCTACATAAAGTTTTCATTTTTGATATACCAAGATGTGTTGAATGAACCTCTTTCAGCAACACTTCTCTTAAAACTTTAGGAATTAATAATCTATAACCCCACATTAATATACCCTTTTCAATACTAATTTCATCTTTTCTTATTATATAAGGTTTCAGACTATCCTTAACTTTTTCCGGCCAACCAAAACTAACATAATGAAATACTTCACTTAGCTCCTTATCTTTTTTAGTTTCTAATCTAACAACTTCATAATTAATAGGAATACTATCTTCCATAAAATCAATATAATCTAGTTCCTTCTTTTCCTCATATACTTCACTACACGGTAATCTCGACAAACCATCAGCCACTTTATTCTCACTTCCTTTAATATACATAAATTTATAATCAAATTCTGATAAATACAAAGCCCATCTTTGAACTCTACCTGATGACATTACTGGAATTCCTTTGTCTTCCCCCAATAATGCCACTAATGGCCTATGATCAGACTCCAAAAAAAACTTCCTACCTAAAAGATATTGTGAAAATTTTTTTACACCCCAGACTACTGCCAATGCCTCTTTTTGTATAACCGAATATTTTCTTTCCGCTACCGTGAGAATTCTTGATGCATAACCCAAAGGTCTTTGTTCACCATTATCAAACATATGTACCAATACTGCACCAATACCATACTCTGACGCATCACACGTTAGTTTGATTGGTAATTTCGGATCATAATGATCAAGTACTGTTTCAGATGCCAAAGCTTCCTTGGTCTTATTAAATGCTATTCTACATTCCTTTGTCCACTTAAATACTTCACCTTTCTTAAGCAAATTATAAATTGGACTTAATATCATTGATAACTTTGGAATAAATTTTGCATAGTAATTCACCATACCTGTAAATGCTTTTACTTCTGTCACACTTTTAGGTTCAACCACTTTTAACATTGCTTCCACTTTCTTACTGTCTCTTTCTATGCCCTCAGCACTTATCACATGTCCTAAATAATTGATTTTTGGTTGAAAAAAAACACATATCTTTTTATTTAAACTAAACCCTGCCTTCTGTAGTCTTACAAATACTTCTTTAAGATTATCCAAATGCTCTTGTTCGCTCTTACCCGTTACAACAATATCATCCAAGAAATTTTTTACACCTTTAACTCCTTGTAGTACTTTCTCCACAATACTTTGAAACTTTGCACATGCTGGTTTTGTACCATAAGGTAACCTTTTAACAATATAAATACCTTTGCTCGTACTCCATGCTAGAAGCCTCTGTGTATCTTCACACAACTCAAGTTGATTATAGGCATTTAAAAAATCTAACTTTGAAAATGAAATACCCCCTTGCATCTCAACAAAAACTTCTTCTACTCTTGGTAATGGATGATTAATATTTTCTAAGAACTTGTTAACTGTAGTCTTATAATCTGCACATAAACGAATTGATCCATCAGGCTTAATGACTGGTACCAAAGGAGTGCCCCATTCATTAGTTTCAACTTTCTGTATTATTCCTTCCCTTTCTAATTTGTCCAATTCATTTTCCACTTTCTCTTTGAAAGCAAAAGGTACTGCTCTGGGCTTACAAAATATTGGTGTACATCCTTCTTTTACCTTAAAAGTAACCTTTTCATACTTATAAACACCTGTTTCCTCTTTAAATAACTCTTTAAATTCACTCATCAAAATTTCCAACCTATTATACATGTTAGACTCTAAATACATATTTGCTATACCAATTATTTTGATACCTAACTTATCCATCAAATCTCTTCCAATAAGTGCTCTATAACCATTCTTAACAATTAACAGTCTACCCACATGCTCTATGTCACCATATCTCAAATTAACTTGTATCTCCCCTATCGGCTTAATAATTGAACCGTTATACGTTCTTAAACTAAGCATCGTAGGACGAATTTTTATGCCTGACAACTTAGCATTCAACATTTCTTCTGGTAAAACCGAAACTCCCGCTCCAGAATCTACTTCCATTTTTAACCAAACATCTTCTACCTTAACTTTAATTATAATTGGTTCACTTTTACTTCTAACATTATCACCTTCAAGTTGAAACATCTCCAACACCTTATCTTCCTTACTTTCAACTTCCAAAAAATGATTCTTACTTATCTTACATACCCTTGCCAAATGACCAACTCTCTTACAATTGTTACAACGGTATTGTTTATATTTACAATCAGAAAATTTATGATTGGTAAGACCACACACATAACAACTTTTACCTTTCCCTGTATCTTTTTCTGTTGCTCCTTTCGGCAGTTGCTTCTTGAAAGCTCCCTCCGCATAATCCTTTCTTGATGCTTCTTTCTTTTTTTTACTTGCTTTTCCTACCATGTGTACTTCCATGCTTGTTGTCGCTCTAATGCTTGCTTCTTTCATCATTGCGACTTCTACCATTACGCTCAACTCCTTTGCTTGATCTTCCTCACATAGACGATCTTTAATAGAACCATCTCTTAATCCCGTAACAAATTTATCTTTTAATACCGGAATTAGGTTGTTTCCAAATTTACACTGGGCTGCTGCATTCTTAATTCTTGCATACCAGTCGTTAATGGATTCTTGCAAATGCTGTCTTAAATTGTAAAATTCTTCTCGTTTGCGATATACTGATACTTTAGGCGTAAATTGTCTTGTTAAAATAGTGCACAATTGATTATACGTACTATTTGCTGGTTTTACTGGATCACACAAATCTTTTAAAACTTTATAAGCATGCTCACCCATGCAAGTTATTAATAGCGAAACCTTACGCTCTTCTGGAATCATATTTACCAAAAAGTATTGTTCCATCCGCTCTTGATAAACCAACCAATCACCGTCCATCTTAAACTCCGCCAAAGTTCCGATTGTGCCATACATCTGAACTTGCATGTCTTCACCTCCATGGTCGGACCGTGCCTCTTTCCTTTGCGCCATTTTGAACAATCTTTATCCGCTTCAATCCAAATCAATATCCGTTTGCCTCGTCGCCAATTGTAGTAATGTTCATCGTAACGGTAGTTATCATAAATAATAAGTATAACCCTTGATGGAATACATTCAGTTAAAATAGTTTATTACTTTTTTAAATACAACTACATAACATCATGAATTATAATAATTCCTTTTTTAATATATATATAACATAACCTAATTGTAACAGTGTTACCACAGATTGCGATTGCGGATCCACCATAACCATCCACGCGATCATGTCTGATCAAGTGGTAACCCGGAATGTTGAAGGAGTGATTAGGTAAAAGCCATGTCTCAGTGATAAGGGCGATAGAACAATTTTGAGAATCTAATACGTAGAGCAGGTCTGCCTGTCAGGCGTGAATACTACGAACATTCCATTGTAAAATTCTAAGCATAGAAAAAGGCAAGCCAAATTCAGTCACCAGGTATCATCCTCCTCAGTTCGAGGAGATGATAAGGCGTTCATTAATGACGACACTATTAATGTATAGAGATCAGATGGTGGTGTTGAACTGTGACCAGATTTATGTATTGTATGTGAAATTTCATTGGCTAATTTGGGAACCCAAGACAGATCGGGGTAGCCGGTATCTCTGGGTTCTTTGTTCTCCAAAACGAAGTTGAGAAACGAACCATTGGGAGTATTTGGTGCCGGATTAGATGGAAGACGTGGGTAGTTAAATAAAGGAGGATGGGTAGAAGAACGTTTACTTTCTTTAGAACGGCGGGGTCTACGAGAAGCTAGAAGGCTAGGAAAACTAGCTGGGGAGTGTATAACAGGACTTGTGCTTGGCTCCTTACGTTTCAAACTCACATTCGGTTCAGCTGGTTTTTTGGAAATTATTTCTGAAAAACTGTGAGCTAAGTTAACAATATTTTTTTTTTTTAGTATAACTGCGTCAGCATAGGAAACATTGTTAAAAGCCATGATTTTCTTAATGTCTTTTTGAAAAATCCATTGACTGCAGGATCTGTCAGTTGCTTTGTGTTCAAGCTTACAGTAAAAACATACCGGAGATAAATCGGCGGACGGACAATTAAATTCTGAGTGTTCCATAACTCCACAATGACTGCACCTTGCTTTACTCCGACAGAATTTTGCTGTGTGACCGAAACGTTGACAATTTTTGCATTGTACAGGAGATCTAATACTTGGCGAAATTGTAAATATTACTTTGAAAATGGTGATTTGATTAGGAAGCACGGGGGATTTGAATTTTAATTCAATAATACGTGTAGGTGTATGAACACCATTTTTGAAAACAGAAATACGTCTAAACGAGGTCACGTTTGTGTCAGGTTCGATGCCGTCCCAAAACTCCTCTTCTGTGATCGAAGTGTCCAGATGAATAATGCCAAAACTGTATATTAGAGTTGACGGGATGGTAGCCTTGTACCCATACTCAGCAAGTTTGCGCGAAGATAGACAATCGTTAGCATTAGAGATATTATCAAGAGTGATTCTGATTTTCCCGCGTCCAATTGATTTGATAATATGAATACCTTTAATAATTCTGGTTAAAATTTTCCCTACCTTTACTGGGTGCATGTTGGTTAAATTACCCGAGTCATTGTTAGATTCAATTAAGATATGAGGTGTACCCGCGTAATTGATTGGAAAGCGAGTTAGGTTATCGTCGACCGATAAACTATGATTGTGATTTGTTGTAATGTTATTTTTAAATGCACTTGCGGGTTTTGACGATAATTCTGTGTTGTTAGACGAGTGGTTGCAGTCCATTGGAATATCATGCAAATTCAAAAGAGGAAGTTCACTCGGGATAATGGAATCTTCATTGAGTAACTTATTAGTAGAAGCTTTGGGTTTTATAGGTTTAAGAGACGTAGGAGATTTGACTGCTGGATCGCTTATTATTTTGTTATTCTTACCAACGATTTTGAAGTCATCTTCGGAAGACCCAATCTTCCCTCGTGAGAACTGAGCCTTTAGTTTTTTTGGAGGAATCTCGCCTCCACCCCCACCGGGGTCAAGCATGCAGTTTTAAGCCCGAAGGACGGACGCAAATCAATACCAAATTTAATTTGAGACAAGTAATAGAACGAACACTTTTAAAAGCACGATTACGATAACGCGTGGACTTTACACACTATACAACTTAACGCGTTGCAGGTACACGCAAGACTGAGATATATTGTTATAACCACAAACATTCAACTATCAATTTGAAATTTCTTTTCGGCGGACGGCATATCATTCAGCGGTCGACGTAAACCGTTTTCGTTTTCGAACGGTTCGTGTTTTTTCCGTTTTGTGCTTGTCGTGTTTAACTTATGTTTTTGTCATAGTTGTACATTTATTTTTATTTATATTAATTAATTAATATTTGTTTATTTTTATTTTATTATTTGTTTATTTTATTCAATAACAAATATGCCTTCCCTTCCGACCGTTGTGCAGTTGTCGGACGTGATTCAACGTATGACCACAGACTATATGAAAACAGATGGATCACTCGGGATGTAAACAAAAAATATGATGCGCTTATCACGCGACGAAATCAGTATGACTACAAATCAGGCATAAAATGTCGTAGTCCTTAATAAGAATAATGTCACACTGATTATCCAACTATTCGCGGACAATTTGTTCCCTATTAAATAAATACCATTAAAATTCTTAAAACCAGGTACCTGCATTCTTTTAGGAAATCCTACAGGGCTCTTTTATTTATTATTAATTCTGTATTGATGTCATTTCACTCAACTGTGTCTGATAACCTGTCTGTCATCAAAATTTCCTGAGTGTAGTGTCAAGTTTTTATTTAAAAAATGAATAGCCAAAAAACTGGAATGAAGTGCTCAGTTAGGTTTTGTCAAAGTAAAGGTAGTGATAGGAATAAAAGTTTTTTAAATACCCCAATGACGAGTGTCTTGCGACGTGGATAAATAGTTGTAAGACTGGAGACCTAATCGAAGCACTCAATAATAAAAAATAGTTATAAAATTTGTCAGGAACATTTTGAAAATAAAATGTTTTTAAATGCTACAACCAAAAACAGAATAGTTTTCAATGCTATTCCAACAAAATTTAATGGTAAGTACTATTCAAATAATTTTAAATGTCATTCAATAAAATTTTTTTTTATATATAAATTAAAAAGATATCATAAATTAATTTTGATCTTAATAAACTAATTCTTGCTTTATTTGTAAATTTCAGATGAAATATTGTTTGCGAGAAAAGAGGCAGAAGAACAGTGTAAGGTACATGTAGAACTGACATCTGATGATGGTTTGAAAACTGCAACATAATTATATATATGTATAAACATTAAGTATTTTAATATAATATGCATCATTAAGTGTATAATGTGTACTTGCTTTGTTGAACTTGATCATTGTAATATTGTAATAACGTTAAAATATAAATACTAAATTGTAATTGTTTTATATTTATTTATAAATAAATATTATATATTCAAAATAAATATTCTGTTGTTTTATGATTATGATGACACATAGATAATAAGTATATACAATAATATTTTAAAATATCTATACAGTAATTTATTTTTGCAAATGTTACTACATTGATAACGTCGCATTCAATCAGGACACCTTATTTTTCTGAACAATAGATTTTGACGGAGTGATCCATCTGTTTTCATATAGTCTGTGGTATGACGATAAACATACATACATCAAGACACCGTTTTTCTGAAGACAAGGAAACTTGTGATTCGTATATTCAAAATAGGATGAAACAATAACCTTTTGAGCATGTAAGAGTTGTAAAGAGTTGTAAAGAGTCCAGGATTTAAAAATCCCATTGTGGGTTCTATTCCTACTAGAAATCTGCCAGGTAACTTACATTTCTTAGTTTAATAATCATCATGTTTAAACACAAACGATTTGATTTAAGCCAGCCATTCTGTTCATAAATTAAATATAATAATTTGTTGGCGTTGTCAATAATTTCAACTGTATGTATAAAATACGAGTCTATGTCTGCCTAATTATTATACCTATTTATAAAAATGCTTTTATTTTTTATCAAATATTCATTTGAATAAATGAGTAAAAAAAGTATTCAGAATAGGTATTGAAATACTATTCAACAAATATTTTATTGCTTAGGTACTTGTGTTTTTGGTTTTGAAATTAATGATAAAGAAATCATTCTGAACTTTGATGTTCCACATTTATCATATAACTTTTTAACAATAATATTATTAAATAACCTTTCAACAAAAAATCTACATTTTACCTATGAAAATAAAAATAAAATAACTTCCTGGAAACATGTGATTCAATTTTATGTATTGGTTAAAAAACAGAGCACAGAAGGAGACAGGCTAATAACTAAACTCCCTGATGCTCACGTTAATCCCAAGAAGATTAAAAAAATGAAGATATCAATTGCGGCACAAGTCTTCAGTCAACATTTTGGAGCAACAATGAAAAGAATGTCTATTATAACAATCCGATCAAAATTTATGAGTGAGTTTATGTTTGTATAATTAATTCATTGCAAAAATGTAAAAATTTACTTATTTATTATTATACTATTTATAATTTTAGGATACAAAAGCATTGATTCTGAAGCAGAGGATACTGGTCAGCTGTGCCTAATTGTTGATAACTTCTTTGATAGTGCAAATGGGAATGTTATTAAACCTCGACACCAGGAAAAAAACTTTGTAGGTCAGTGAGACAGCATTGTATTATTTATATTATTACAGTATTGTAGTATTGGGAATTTTAGTGTAAAACCATTGTCATTTTACAAAGCATGAAATATGAGACCAGAAAAAAAATTCCATCGGTTACAAATTGGATAAGAAACATTAAAGGACTGTAGTTAATTTGTAAACAACTTTTAAAAGCTGGTTTTAAATATATTCTTATGAGAAATTTTAACCCGGGTCCAATAAAAAGCCATGGATTAAAAAACATCAATCCAAACTAACCCATAATATTATCTTTTCATTTAAAGCTTAAGTGATAAATAATTTCACCTCAAACCATTCTGTCAGTGCAAATTGTAAAGACAATAATTGTGATAGAGTTTTAGACAATTTAAAAGACTTTTTATTTAATGAATTACCTTTTGAAATGATCGAAAACAATTACACCAAGAAACCGACTCCACCAGATACAGTAATAATGATAAATAATTGTAATATAATAATCATAGGTAGTAAGGCTCATGTCAGTGAATGGATTATAGAAAAAAAAAATTTTTAAATTGCTAAATATTGTTCTATTTGTATTTCCAAATTGGCGTCACATAAACTTTTGAATGAAAATTTAATATGATTCAAGATCGTCTAATAAAATTCTTGAAATCTTCAAAGAAACTTTCGACCATCACCTTTTTATATACGAGTATATTTTGATTTTTGGTTATTACTTTTTAGTTACATATTTTATATATGCTCAAAATATTTTACAACTAATTTAATGTTAAAATAAAAAAATTAATAACTTATATTGTATTATTACTAGGGTCCGGATTTCTATGCGAATTCATAATTCTTCTACAATTCGTTAAGAATAATTTTTATTAAAGTTGTTGACATTTTATAATGTGTAGAGTCTTGTTGAATACCTTGGATTTACAAGAGGTAAATGATATATAATAAACAGGTGAATAATATAACGAATATATTGAAAAGTATCCAACAAAATAAAACGCGGCATAACACGTGTGTACGACTAGGAGCGTAAGTATAGATTATTCATGAGGGATTTTGACTTTCAATTATTAGTAATAGGCTGGCATAAAATAATTTTTTTATTTTACTTATTATATAAAACCCTCATTTATAAAAAATATCTTGTCGATTGTCGTCGACGTGTTCTTACCGCGAACATGTACTTTTATGAAAACTGACGACTGTTCGAATCGGATTTTTCATCGTTATTGCCGTCGATGTCTTCTAGTTTATCGACGGAGTTTGCGATTCAGCGTATTCGAATCCCCGCCTGGTAGTTATACAGCTGGCGGCGATGAAAGCATGGGAATATGTCGAAATACAAAATTGTAGCGTACTTATATATAACGTCAGTCAATAATATATGGTTTTTTTTATAATGGCGGTTAAAATTGTTGTAAAAAACGTTGACGCATTGCGTATGATTTTTATTTAATAATTCTATGGTCTTTGGGATACAAAAAGTATTGTCATATGTCATACTTGCATCTATGTAGAATCTTTCGAGTTGAAACATTTAACAATATCAGTATTTTGCATCGAAAAATTTATTACGTTTTTTTAAACTTAGTAACTTTTGTAGTAGATGTAGGAATGAAATCGTTTCTCCACTCAATGAATTTCGTGAGATAGACAGCGATCGGTGATGAGCAGGTTGACGACCCATTTTCGTTAATTCACCAGTCAGGTATGTGGTATCCTTTATAGTCCATGATCATTTTGTAGTAAAACAAAAAAAATATAAAAAGGGTAACCCCCTTTCAATAAGAAATAATAACAATAATATCATGCAGGTATAAAATAAGTTTATTACCTTTTTTGTCGTCTCGAAGATTTGCCTATCACGGATTTCAACTCTTGCGGACAATTTTTTTTTTTATTGATTATGTTAATAACTTTGCAAATCAAACAGAATAAGAAATGAAAGGTTGGGACGCCACATTTGACTTGTTGCAAAGTCAGCGCTAAGAAATAAAGAACAACACAAAAGGTGATTTCCACGTTGTAAGAAATTAGAGTCACCTAATTTCGGAAAACCGATCTGTTGAGTCGTTCTTGATAAGTATGCGTATACTCCCAGGTAGTCAGAGACGGTCTGTCTGTCGGGTGGACTGTGACGATCTGAGAGCCCTCTGAAAGCTGGAGGGTGAATTTATCGATATTTTTTGAAGGACATATACTAAGATTTCGGTCCCACAGGGTTATCGCTTATTTATTTATCCATTGTCTGCGAATTTTGCGCAGTCTAAAATTTGTTCGTAGTGTCACAAATCTGCGACCTTTGTGTTCACCTGAACAAATATGTGTGATTCTTTCGTTCTTTCTTCTTTTCTCTTTTTCTTTTTTTTATATATTTACAATTTTTGTTATGGAGTATAATATTCTTTTGTATGGTTATTTAATTGTTTTATATTAAAAATCATATTGAAGTCATATAGAGAATTCTTCTTATGGGACTGAAATGTTTTATGTGTATTATACTTATATATAAAATACGCATTAAATTATAGGTGATTATAAAATGACTATTATTGTTATTCCTATAGGGGATTTATGATCGGTGTTCCAAGAAAATTTTACTCTAATATATTTATTAAAATATAAACTAAAAAAAGTGTTCATAATAAAAACCAATACAGAAATAGTTGTTAAATGTTATAAATTCATTTCCAAATAATTTTTATTATGATACGAGCGTATGTTATTACATGTATTTGTTAAAGTATAATCTATAAAAGTTTATTGTTTATTACATGGTTTCAGTTATGATATGAGTGCATATCATTACAATTTACAAGACTAGACGCGTGCAAATTTGTCGAATAACGATATCGTAGCATGCAAAAAAAAAAAATATGGTGTCTTGCCGTCGACGTGTGTTTTCTTGCGTTTGTTAGTTTTTAATAAAAATTAACGATCGTACGAATCGGACTTGACTGCCTTTTCTACACGTCGACGGGTACTAGTGTTTCGCCAGAAATGGCGAATCGGCATTGTCGCATCCCTGTTGGTTGTTATAAATCCCATAGCGGTGGACGCTTGCAAATTTGCCGAATAACAGTATCGTAGCATGCAAAAAAAAGATATGGTGCCTTGCTGTCGACGTGTGTTTCCTTGCGTTTGTTAGTTTTTAAAAAAAAATTAACGATCGTACGAATCGGACTTGACTGCCTTTTCTACACGTCGACGGGTACTAGTGTTCCGCCAGAAATGGCGAATCGACATTGTCGCATACCTGCCTGGTTTTTGTAAAGACTGAGGCGATGGACACGTACAAATTTGTCGAATTACGATATTGTAGCATGTAAAAAAAAAATCTAGTGTCTTGTCGTCGACGTGTGTTTGTTTTGCGCTTGTTAGTTTTCAATGAAAATTAACGACCGTACGATTCGGACTTGACTGTCTTTACAACACGTCGACGGGTACTAGTGTTTCGCCAAAAATGACGAATCGGCATTGTCGCATACCTGCCTGGTTGTTGTACAGCTCGTGGATGTTGATAAGTCCAAATATTTTGTCATGCGTTATTTATGTGCTCTTATATATGTTATGATATGCACTCATATCATAACTGAGACCATGTGAAAGAAAACAAACTTTTATAGATTATACGTTAACAAATGCATGTAATATACGTTGATATCATAACAAAAATTATTTGGAAATGAATTTGTAATATTTAACAACTACTTCAGTATTAGTTTTTATTAAGAACACTTAGTTTAGTTTATATTTTAATAAATATATTAGAGCTCAATTTTCTCGGAACGCCGATCATAAATCCCCTATAGGAATAACAATAATAGTAATTTTACAATCACATATAATTTAATGCGTATTTTATATATTACTATAATACACATAAAACATTTCAGTCCCATAAGAAGAATTCGCTATCATACTTCAATATGATTTTTAATATAAAACAATTAATTAAAGAAACAAAAGAATATTATACTCGATAACAGAAATAGTAAATATATATAAAAAAAAGAAGAAGAGAAAAAAAGAAAGAACGAAATGATTCACACATTTATTATTAAGGTGAACACAAAAGTCGCAGATTTGTGACATTACGAACAAATTTTAGACTGCGCAAAATTCGCAGAAAATGGAAAAATAAATAAGGGATAACCTTGTGGGACCGAAATCTTAGTATATGTCCTTCAAATAATATTGATGAATACACCCTTCAGCTTTCAGAGGGCACTCAGATCGTCTCTGTCCACCTGACAGACAGACCGTCTCTGTCTACCTGAGAGTATACGCACACTTACCAAGAACGACTCAACAGATCGGTTTTCCGAAATTAGGTGACTCTAATTTCTTACAACGTGGAAATCATCGTTTTTTGAGTTTTTTTTATTTCTTGGCGCTGTCTTTGCATCAAGTCAAAGGCGGCATCCCAACCTTTCATTTTCATATTCTGTTCGATTTACAAGTTATTACCTTAATTAATATAAAAATTGTCCGCAAAAGTTGAAATCCGTGACAGGCAAATCTTCGAGACGACAAAAAAGGTAATAAACTTATTTTATGCTTGCATGATATTATTGCTTTTATTTCTTATTGAACAGGCAAGACGGTTCTCGAATTCACACCCCTTGACTCGTGTTAGTTCAAATCATTTCATACTCCCAATTATTTTTCCTTTCAGCATTTAACCTTTTAATTCCTTTTTTATATTTTTTTGTATTACTACATATATAATGACAAGAAACAATATATAGATTTTTATTAACATTGTGTTAAATATTTAGTATTATGTAAATTGATATGTTTGACAAGCATGTATGTGATTTTATTGTTTCGAGTAAAAACTATTGAAAGCATCGGCATGTTTCAATGAGGAACTTTGCTAAGAACTTCACAACAATGTTCCTCGTGAAGAAGATCTATAAAACATATGGGTTCTACGCGCAATAGTTTTCGTCAAAAAGAATACGATACGATGTGAGCAGTTTCATTTCTTTACGATTGTTCACGAATCAGGTATTATTTGGTTTCTTTTTTACAGTCGGTGTTAATTTACTAAATTTGATATTAAGGTTTTTGCCTGACAACGCATCTAAGAGCGAGTTCGGTTTACCATTTGTACCGTCCCAGGATCGATGTAATTTTGTTATATTTTATATAGTAGTTTGTGAACACTTACATTGACTTACATTGAGTTTTCACACAATAGCCGGGATGCTGTACAATTCGCCGTGGTGGTCGCTGCAAAAATTGGTTGGAAGACCATATCGACGCGCAATTTTATATTAAGTCAAGCAACAAAATATTGTATTTTTTTATTTTTATTTTCGACATATGTAATTATTGTATTTATGTAATCGAACGTGCATATGAAATTTTCATATATTTTTATAATAATGTGTGATCCGTGGGATACAGATGGTATTGTCCTATATCTGACAAGCATCTATGTAATTTGATTGTCTTTAGTTAAACATTTTTCAATATCATCATTTTTGTACAGGTAAATTTGTTAACCACGTTTCAACGTTGTGACACGATTAGTAGATCTACGATAAGTATCTTTTCTCCTCGCGATGGACTTCACCGGGTAGACTATGCTCGGATGTGAGCAATTATACAACACGTAACGTTTATTCACTAGTCATGTAAGTGGTTTAATTTACGGTTGATATTGTTTTATAAAAAACGGTATCTTGGTAATCATCAGGCGACGTGCCTACGAGCGTGATCGCCAATCGCTATATACGTCAACGATTACTTGTGTTTCGGCGGAATTCTCGATTCAAATTTGTCCTAACACCACCGTGTCGTTGTTTTTTTTGCCGCGCTAAATAAATGTCACAATGGTGTATCCAGGATATTTAATGCGGGAGAATAAATTTAAAATCAATAAAATGTTACCATAACATACATGAACACACACACACAAACACACCTAACGATTACTTGTGTTTCGGCGGAATTCTCGATTCAAATTTGTCCTACCACCACCGTGTCGTTGTTTTTTTTGCCGCGCTAAATAAATGTCACAATGGTGTATCCAGGATATTTAAAGCGGGAGAATAAATTTAAAATCAATAAAATGTTACCATAACATACATGAACACACAAACACACCTAACGATTACTTGTGTTTCGGCGGAATTCTCGATTCAAATTTGTCCTACCACCACCGTGTCGTTGTTTTTTTTGCCGCGCTAAATAAAGTCACAATGGCGTATCCAGGATGTTTAAAGGGGGAGAATAAATTTAAAATCAATAAAATGTTACCATAACATACATGAACACACACACGTTTTCATATTATTATTATTATTATTATTTTTATTGTTATTGTTATTATTATTATTATTATTATTATTATTTTTGTTGTTATTGTTGTTGGTGTTGTTGTTGTTGTTGTTGTTGGTGTTGTTGTTGTTGTTGTTGTTGGTGTTGTTGTTATTATGTTATTATTATTGTTATTATTATTATTATTATTTATTATATCGATGCTTTACCCGTCGTTGAGCGTTTGCAAGGATCGTGTATAAATGAAAATCATATTGGAAACACGCTACTGACCTATTATGTATTATAATTTATAATATCATATACTTGCATATACTTGTTGAATACTGGTATAATAATCGTAGCATAAATTACTGTAAATGGATAAGCACACATCTATTTACTAATGAAACCTGTTTGCGGTAAGTATTGTACAATAATTATGATTGTAATTAAAAAAATAGAGAGTGTGAGAGAGAGAAATAATGTATTTGTTCAATACATATATGGTTACATGGCATGACATAATTCTTTTAAGTGTGTGATATACTTAAACGTATTTTAAGCACCATGAATTATATACCAGGTGTAATATTTACATGATGGCGTGAAGAATTTGTTAAACAATTCATACTATTGTCGGTTTTGACATTGAATGTACTCGTTGGTCTGCAGGTTTGTTGCGCTGGTGCAAAGAATGACAATTTCGATTAAAAAAAATCTCAGACAGTTGCATAACTCGATAAATACTTTGAATAGGTAAATAATACTGTACTAGATCTACCTAGAATTTAACGTTCTCAGAGAACAATTGAATTTACTGGAGAACTAGAGCTTTGTGTGTGTGTGTGTGTGTGTGTGTGTGTGTGTGTGTGTATGTGTGTGTGTTTGTGTGTTATAACTTTTTAAATAGTATCATGAATGCGTCCATTCAAATGAAGATACCATTCGATTGAATAGTATTCTATTAAAGATCAACAAAATAGTATAAAGTTACTTGAGGCATTCGCAGACATTTGATTTAAATTTAAGAAATATTTATAGACGTGAATTGTACGTAAAGGCGAAATGAATATGTGTATGTAGAAGCAGTTTTCTTACGGGACAGTGCGTTTAAAATATATCAGGATATTGAAAGGATATCGAACGCATACAATGCCTCGAGGATAGTTGTCGTTGAAAATGGTCGGCACAAGTGACGTTGTCTACCCGCTTACTGTGTTTTAATCGGGATGGCTTCGCGCGTGGTTCGTGTACTCGAAATTCTTCATTTAAATCAAATTCGAATCGGTCACGGAAATGACGTGTCGAATCGCATACTCGTAAGATGCGTTCCCTTTGCCACCGTTCGTTCACGAAATGTCGTTTCCCCTATTATATGGTGTATTGCCTTTAGCGTCGTAGCAATGGCAACGCCATACATTTCCTATGACGGTGTAATTGATAACACACACGTTCGTACACGATTCGTATTTATTGAGAAAAAACGCATCTCCCCCTACGACGATATTCGGACGGGTAATCGGTTCCGTTTACGCGTGACCGTATTTGGCTCGTTGTTATCGCGTGTGGCGAATAACTGTGTAATATAGGGTGACCAGACGTCCCGTTAAAAACGGGATTGTCCCTTTTTTGATCATCATGTCCCGTTGTCCCGACAACCTTTAAACGGGACGCTTTTTATCCCGTTTTTAGAAGATAGTCCCGTTTTAATCCCGTTATTTCCATATAATTATATGAATTTTATGAAAAAAATATTGATGAACGAAATAAATATTAAATAACTACTGGCATACTTCAAATTTAAAACCAAAGTTATAAATAACAGATTACGGTTTTCGTGGAACGTATGTCTAGACTCAATGCCGACAAACAATAGGTAAAATTAGCGATAAGAATGAAATATGTTGTATGGTGTATAGTTGTATACTGTATGCCGTATGCGGTATGCTACAATAAGTCGTACTACGAACTAAAATATACATACTGTAAATTATTTATAAATTTATAATTAATTATATTAGAATAGATATTACATCGATTCATTTTGGATTTCATTTACTGTTGGTAATGACACTGTTGGCAGTCTATCCGTGAATTCCTTTCCGTGAAGTGTTATTATATTTTGTAATTAACGCGTACCTTCGTACGATCGTTAATTTTTATTAAAAACTGACAAACGCAAGAAAACACACGTCGAAGGCAAGATACCATATTTTTTTTTTTTGCATGCTACGATATCGTTCTTCGGCAAATTTGCAAGCGTCCACCGTTTTTGGCTGTACAACAACCAAGCAGGGATGCGACAATGCCGATTCGCCATTTTTGGCGA
>CM032339.1:39225809-39274502 GCA_019022885.1 Schlechtendalia chinensis
CTGTAGTTAAGTAATGAAATATATCTGTTTTTATGATAAACCTGTATAAAATATTAGTGGCGCCATCTATGTTTTGTTTTATCTTGTTTTTTTTGGTATAATTCACTGTATTGTAGGGGTAGTGTATAGGCAAATTTGTATACATTTCTTATCACTTGCTGGGAACCTCTTGCTAACTTCACACTCGTCTTTTTCAGTATTATTATTTGAACAACTTTCTGAAGATGTGAGACGTTTTGAATATAAGTGATGTCCGTAGTACTAATACCCGAGTTTGAACAACTAGCGAGCGTATTCTGTGTAGTTTCATAATTGTCAACTTCATTTAAAAAAATGTTTGGTTTAAAAAAAGAATCTATTTTTGGGATTTTTTGCACTAAGTTATTTAATTGATTTTTTTTTCTTTCGCGATTTTTTTATACTTATAGCCACTTAAACGTCACTCATTTTACTATAGTTTTATTAAAAATGTTACAAATAAAAATTTAAAAATCATATATTCATACAAATAAGAAAAGTGTGAACTTTGCATTACCGTCTGCATTAAAAAAAAATAACATCGAACACGTTCGTTACTATAATACTATAGAATATGCCACACTATGAGCTCGTTCGCGATTGCATTGACTAATGATTGGGTTTTTTTTTATTTTGATTAGATACAGATAAACACACAATCGTCAACCCATGTTATATAAATAACTTATTTTACGATCGTCGTATCCACTTGTTTACAACACGATAACGAAAAATTTACAAATAATGCAGCAATGCTATATAATAAAGCGATAAACTCTACGATTATGAAATTGAAAAACATAAAATATAAATATTACCACAATCCCGTTGGTATAAAAACATTTTATAATTAGTTGCATTTATTTTAGTAAAAATGTAATATTAAAAATTATTTGTCGCCCTTGAGAAATTGCCGCCCTGAGCACTAGCTTATAGTGTTTACTGGTAAATACGGCATTGGCAACAACTTATACTGTCCTCAAAAAAAATCTACGTTTTCCAAAGATTTTTGTAAAGCTTTATTATCTGCAAACATTCCTCTAAAAGTCAACAGTGAGGATTTCCGTTTGTTTATGGAAAAATACACGAATAGAGAAATTCCTGACGAAAGCACGTTGCGTAAAAGTTACGTGAACAATATTTACGAAGAAGTTATTAACAAAATCAGATTTAATATTGCCGGACACAAAATATGGGTTTCGGTGGATGAAACCACCGATGTTCAAGGCAGATATATTGCTAATATTATTATTGGAACATTAGAAGTAGACAAACCTGGTCAAGTTTACCTTTTGAACTCGGAGGTTCTCGAGAAGACAAATCATTCGACAATCACAAAAGTATTTGACCGATCGATGTTTCTACTTTGGCCTGATGGTATACGCCATGATGACGTATTGTTATTTGTCAGTGATGCGGCGCCATACATGATCAAAGCCGGAAAATCAATTGGAGTACTCTATTCTAAGATGGTGCATATTACGTGCCTAGCACATGCAGGCACGGATCCAGAACTTATTTACGGGGGGGCCATCTTAATCAAAACAACTTTAATCCTCATTTTGTCGCATCGAGTAATAAAATATTTTCCAAAACGTTTTATTGGAAATCGTTTGTGATACACCGATAAATCCCATAGCTACAACTTCATTTCAAATTGTCTTTCTATAGTATCATAGATAAGAGTTAGAATTATAAAACGATACTAATAAAAAAATTTAACAAGAGTCTACGGGGGGGGGGACGATCGCCCCTTGCCCCCCCCTTGGATCCGCGCCTGAGCACATGGTGTACATCGAGTTGCTGAAGAAATAAGAGGAAGATTTGCTAATGTTGATAAATTGATTGCCAAGGTAAAACAAATATTTTTAAAATGTCCAGCCTGTGTATTATTTTTTAAAAATAAAGCTCCAAATATACCATTACCTCCCCAGCCTATAATAACTCGTTGGGGTACATGGATAAAAGCAGTCTCATATTACTGTGAACATTTTAAAGAAATAAAAAATATCATATTAGAGCTCAATCCAGATGACGCGATTTCAATAAAAGAAACACAAAATATATTAGATGATCCATTGTTGGAAACAAATTTAGTTTTTATTCACGGTAATTATGGATATTTACCTGATGCCATAGAAAAATAAGAAACGCAAGGACTTTATTTGGTGTCAAGCATTGAAATAGTTAAAAAGGTTTGTAACAAATTAAGTTCAGTGTCAGGAATAACGGGCAAATTAATTAATGAAAAGTTTAAAAATGTGTTGGACAAAAATAAGGGATTTGAAGTTCTACAACAAATATCAAACGTATTGTGTGATGATAAAATTGTAGCAGATAAATTTCCAGAAGATTTATCCATTCAAGAATCAATTTATTTCAAATATGCACCTATAACTTCTGTCGACGTGGAACGCAGTTTTTCTGCATACAATAATTTATTGTCTTCTAATCGAAGATCTTTCGAGTTTGAGAACTTGAAGAAATCGTTTATCGTGCAATGCAATCATTTTTAAGGTAGGTATAAACATTTTTACAGTAAAAAAGTAAAAATTGTTTTTAAATTTTGATAAAATTGCTTGCAGGTTCCTAAAAGTCCGGACAAAGTTTCGTCCAGTTTAACATCCAGTTTCATTTTATATTTAATATTTTTTCAATTACCTACATTTTTTAATTTTACCTAATGTCATTTTCTAATTAAATAAATAAGGCATTATCACTACTTATACCATTAGTATTTCTTAAAAGTTAAAAGTTTTAACTAAAATCTATCAATATAAAAATATTTTAAGTGCAATTTTTAAACGCAATTTTGGGTATTTTTTATTGCAGTAATGCAATCAATTTTTAAAGATTTTTAGTGCAATAACTTCCAAGCCCTACTTATAACTATATCTATTCACAGTGAGTCTGAGCCAGTACTCGTCTCGTATAGTGATGCTTAACTGTTATAAAAATGGATAACTGTTATCAATTGTTACTTTTAATAACTGTTATTTTTTTAGCTGTTACAATTGTTATGTGCTTCAAATTCTAAACCAGAAATGGTATCAGATGATTGTCTAGCGGTGAGTAGGTCTCGTCATTATAGGCAGATCCGGGGTTGGTTTCAGTTTCAAAATTTATAATACCTACACATATTTTTCCTCAAATAATCATAATAAGATGTTTCTGGGAACAGCAAATTCAAACATCAAATTTCCGATATTAATAAACAAGTGTTCTTTTATTATTTACTCATACTTTTATTATTATTATTATTGTCATTGACTTTTCTATAACTATTAACATGTAATATACTAATTACCTCTGATACTTTACATTATTCTAAGAAGAAAAGAATTATTAAATAAGTATGAAATTACATCAATAAAAAAAAGATATATATTGTGTATAGTAATATTAGTTTTACTTATTAGACAAGTAACAGTGTATTTAAAATGTTAAAATATCAATTTAAAAAAATACAATAATAGCTCATATGTGATAACATTTGTAGAAATAATTGTTTTTCTGACGATTAAAATTGATAAATATCCAAGAGTACGGACTAAGTATATCATAGTCTGTGCCAATAGACTGTTATCAACGATTACCTAATACGTTAGAGTAACAGCAGAGAACAGTAACTGTTACAGTAACTGTTATTTTTTCTTCGAAGTAACAGTTTGTTATTGTTACTCGCCTAGTAACTGTTACAAATCACTGTTACTGTTATTTCTTATCATCACTAGTCTCGTAGTTGATTTAGTTGATTGAAGTGGAAGTTACGAACGAGTCAAGTTCATCGAATGAAATGAATTAACGAACGAAGCGTTCTTTTCTTCTGAATACGGATCAGTTGATTCACTGAAATGATTTGTTCATGTTGAACGAATCGTTCACTTACGACCCATCCCTAGTTTTTCGACCGCTTCGATTTGTGTACCAATACACGCAAGTATCATGTACCTATTACTAAATTTTAATCTATGACGTTCCGAGTTTGAAATTTATTAATTTTCTAAGTTTATTCAATAGAATACTTGTTCGCAATTAATATTTTCAATGTTATTGAAAAAATAGTATTCGTTAATTATTATATAATTTGTCTTATCTGTTTTTCAAATAATGTTTATTTGCGTATAGATTATTTGAAGTAAATCGAAAACCAGTTCGCGTCTCCGCGACCGAACTCTAGGATCGATCTATAATGTTTTTACTAATAAATTTACGAATTCATAAATAACAAATAAAAAAAATAATTTTTTTTTTTACAGTCCACTTCGAAACAATTATTAGGTAAATTCAATAAATTGACGCGCTGATATACATTTGTTTATATTATACCGATTAGAAATTAATAATGTAGTGTGCGCGCGCGTGTGCGACGTTCGTAATCAGTAAACATTAACGTGTCCGTTGCGATAATAAGTACTGTGCCGGCGTTGACATTCGGGCTCGCGACGAAGTCGGTTGTGGTAGTTGCTCCGAATATGTGGACGGATTATTACCGCGACCGCGAAGTTTTGTTTCTAGCACATGTACAATGTAAAATATTTGAGTAAAGTAAATTGTTTTTTGTATTTCATTTGTTTGTTATTAATCGAATTTATTATATCGGCCATCTAGTTCTACGATATTTTAATATTTATTACAATATGCACACTTTCATACAGATTTCATAGTGGTTTTGATTTTTAATATTAAACTTTATACATTATTTCTAATATAATGTCTTAAACAAGATATTCATGATTCTTAAAAATAAGCATTGAATTTTAGATCATTTATGTACTAGTAAAACTATGCCATAATAATATTATTTGTTTAAACAAAATTAGGTGTTTTTTTTTAGGTTACTTTTGATTAATATGTAAAATAATAGAAACCAATTCATTTGAAACCTATTGGAAATATCTGTAAATGTGTTTTAAATTATTTTAATGTTTCACTATGTTGTTGATACAACAAAATAATAATTGTATCTTTTGCTAGAGTTTTTGTAATTGTATATAGAATGTTTGTTAATTTGATAAATATAAATCAATTCATTTTTTTGTAGATGTCCATCTTACCATTTTTATTGGATGAACTGTCCCGTCCAACTATGTATGACCAACACTTTGGTCTGGGTTTGTTGGATGACGATATGCTTGTACAACCATGGCACCACGGTTATATTCAACCGATGCTGTTGAGGTTGTATCGGAGACCATCTCGTTTGAACTCTGCAGCCCAAAGTGGTTTGTCTCTTATTCAAAACAACAAGGACAATTTCAAGGTAAACTTGGACGTACAACAGTTTAAGCCAGAAGAAGTATCTGTCAAAGTTGTGGATGGTTATGTAGTAGTGGATGGAAAGCATGAAGAACGCACTGACAAACATGGTTTCATTTCACGTCAGTTCACTAGACGTTATAAAGTACCTGGAAATGTTGATCCATCTACTATTACATCTACACTGTCTTCGGATGGTGTGTTGTCTGTCAAAGCTTTCAAAAAGGTATCTATTGCATATATTTTTATAGTATTTATTTGATTATCGACAACTAAAATATATAAATTATTGTTATATTTTAGGTCAAAAGTGTTAAGGGAGCAGAAAGACCGATTCAGATTGTTCAGATAAATGAACCGAGCATTAAAGCACCACAGAAAAAGGAAAATGAAACCGGCGAAAATATGGAGATTCAATAATATAATATGTAGATTATTTAAAGCTATTTAACTTTTTTTTATAATTGCTAATACAAAATACAAAATTTAATTTAATAATGTTCCTTTCATTATACACTGAAGACTTTAAATACATAATTTTTTTAGTTTAGTGATTTGTTTGTATATATTTAATTTGCCTATTCTTTATATTCTTTATATTGTAATTTTAAATATATTATTTGAAGAATAGTTATTTTCCTCTAAATGAAAATCCTAAAAACATTGTGAATGAAACATGTATCATTATCAAAGATTTATTGTAATAAACAGTACTATCATTTTAACATGAATAGAGATTGCGTAATAAAATATATATTATGTCTAATACGTTGAAAAACTACTTTATATTAATAAATTTATTCTTACCTACATAATCAAAAAAGTATATACACTTTATAAGAGTATCAGTTGATTGAGGACATTGACTGTAGTTTTAAAAATGTGCATCTAATATTGTGAACTATATATAACAGGAGGTGGGAGATTATTTAAAAATAATTTTTTTCCTTTGAAATCCAATGCCTAAAAATATATTTTTTTTTTAGAAGTGACTATTGGCCTTTGATAATATAAATTAAATTCTTAACTATTAGAAACACACAATTCTAAATTATTTTCTGTCAATTACTTTTCATGTAAATGTTAATGTCTTTCAATTATACATTTTTTTTTTCTTTTTCAATAATGTGATAATCAATGATTTTAAAAACTTATCTAGAAGTATTCAAAGACACGAATCTTCAAAAGGTCATATTCATAATCATTTAAATTTTAAAAACTTGGAAAAAAATATTGCTACTGTTGTTACTGTCCTACAGAGCATGGTAAATTATATAAAAAATATTTTAATGATAATGTGAAGCTGAATCGTTTATTTATGGAAAACTTGATTGATTTAGTATTATATTTGGCCAAACAGGAGTTAGCATTTCGTGTATACGATGAAAGTAGTAGTTCCGTAGTGTATTCCGTGGTGTATTATCTAAACGAATGCACATCAAAAAAAATATGACGAATTACACGGCGAAACATATGAAACATAGCAAACACATTGTTTACGTCCGTAATAAAGGTTAATTAAAACCGAACCTAATTAAGATATCGATGTTCTGTAAATAGTTGTTGTTATTATATATTTATTTTTGTATTTGTCCCCATATTTTTGCCCATATATGGACATAAACTTATTTTACGATGTAAAAATAGCTGGTCTCGATCATATATAAGGGGAGTCAAAACACAAACAATTTGACAGTTCTCAACCTTCTCTCGTTGTGCTTCGACGCTGTTCCAAGACCCACCCAGGGCAGACTTGGTCAGTTTTCAGCACAACGAGGAACCATTTTATAACCGTTTACTAATAATAAATGTCATATAATTTTCGCGTACACAGTGTTTATTTCTTTCTCTATGATATTTCGTGTAAATCTCGTTTCGCAGTAATCGTTGATATTACGTCTTTCCACACAAGGACTTGATCGTTCTCATCAGGCAGAATTATCTTAGAATACCCGTTAGTACTTACGTCCATTGCGCACGTAGGGAAAGCAAATAGTCGGATATTCTTCTGGTGAAGGTCGTCAGTGGGGAGTGTGATATCAACATAGCTGGGAAACTAGAAATTTGTTTAACTTCCCACGTCTTAATAGTAAATGTTCATTTTGTCCGGGTAGTAAATCCAAGTTTCTATCAGTCATTTATGGTCCTTCGGTCGTCTGGTAGTAATTGACTTGTTACCAGACACACATAAATACTTGAAATTTAAATTTTCGTTTGTTCTTCAACGGGTAGGGCAAAGGTGGGGCGAAACCAAATTTGGGTTGGGCGCTTGCCCTACCTTGCCCCCTCTAGCGCCGCCACTGTACATAGGACGGAGATTAGAATATAGATAGATGTAAACAATAGATATATAGATAGAACTAGAAGAGAAAATAAATAATTTACCTCTTCGAGTCATTTGCCTATTTTTCCGACTATCAGGCGGTCTGCTACGACAAACGGGATTTTTTGCGATCAGATGTTCAAAGTACTCTGAAAACAAAACATTCATTATATTTAAATGCATTTAATATCTCGCGTCGAATTGGGCACATAATATATATATTTATAATACATACATTCTATGACGAAAGTGTATAGTTAAATAATTCAAAAGGCTTGTAGAAGAGGATATTTTTTCTTGTTCATTACATTTTTCGTTAACCTGCCAGCCGCCTCACCCGGAACATACCAGTACAGCCTATAGTAATGTGGTAGCGAGACTTGGACTGGTCCAACTATAGTGGTATTGAACCCCCGCCTCTCCCTGTCCCTTTAGATCATCCGGTTTTTCGAGAACAAGGTCCACGGACGTAACCCGCGGGTAGAAAAATAATTATCATGAGACAACGTGAAAAGTCGTATTACCGCATGCCGTAAGCAATCTCTCGCGGACGACGATAAACGACGCCGAGTTGATCGTCGGAGCGGATTCGATTGCTGTGACTGTCGAAGATTCGACAGTCGGCTGCTCACGAACGGTCGTCTCGGTCTTTGTCGCGGCGAGAACGTCTCGTCGCCGACCTTTCGCTGCGTGCACGGCTCGTCGTCGTCTATTCGCGGCCAGGATGTCGCGAACGTCTTCGACTCGGACCGGTGGGGTCTCCGTCGTCGGGTTCGTGGGATTTCCCGCCGCGGCGTGCACTTGATCTTCGACTACCGGAGATTCGACCTTTGTCGTAGATCCCGGGTAGTTCGCGGTTCGTCGCGCGTCTGTGACCGCCGTCGCCGCCGAAATTCGTTTCTAGCAACCGCTATGATAAACCATTTTGCTACCTAATCGACCGCGTGTTTTAAATACATAATAACAATAATAATAATGATAATAATAATATTGTTGTTATTACTGCGACATTTGAAGATGCGCTTAAACAGGTTGCGCTTGCCGCACAAGCCGCACCGTTTAAGCGCGCCCAGCAATCGCAGTCTCCTAACGCCAGCCAAGCACATGGCTCCGGAAGGGCACAGGATTCGGTCTCCCATCATGGTCGCCTTAAACTGTCCGAATCAAACGCGTCGTTATTATTTGTCATGAAACATAAAATAATAAAACATAAATCGTTATATTACATTTATATATGTACATGTATAATTTATAAACATTCGGCGTAGTAAGACAAACGTGAAGAAAAAAAAAACACACACAAACGTGCAGTGAGCTTAACACAATCCAAAAACAATTATACATAAATCTCATACTGATATATCGTCAGTGTATCGTACCTGTGGTGAATGTGCGTGGATCGTCACTTGGTCGTGCATCATTGAAAAAAGTTTTGAAAAAAAAAGTATAAGAAACAAAAAAAAAATCGAAAAAAATAATAAAAATAAATAAACGATCGTATAGTATAGTATGTATTAAGTCGAGGGAAGGTGCGAGTGTGAAAGGAGAATTTCAATGTAGGTGTGAAGGTGTGTTGAGAATTTTTGAATTTTAGATGTTGTTGGGTAGGTGTGAAGCACCTCAATGAGACCCGTCCGCGGTTCGCTAGGCCCGTAGCTCGCGTACGCGCGGTAATCACGGCGATCTGTTTATTTTTTTCTGTTCGGCCGGTTGCGCGTAACCATACGGGTCCTTACGAATACACGCATATAATCGGATACCGTGCGGCCCGCGGCGGTCGCCGTGCACGACGCGCGGTGTGAAAGCGCGGGGTTGGATTCTTTTCTCTCTGTCGCGACACACGACGGAAACACGTAAAAGTACGTCGCGCCGCCTAGTACGGGGTTGTTCGTGTCCATTTAGAACCGCCTATATATACGTAAACCACAGACGGCACGCGTGCGTGTGCATTTGGCGTGTTGTCTGCAGACAGGCCGTTTAAGCGTTCGCGGTCAGACACGTGAAGTTGGGCGTGATGAGTGGGTGGGTGGAACGGGGTTTCCACGCCACCAGAGAATTTTTTTTGAAGACTTTAAATTTACACACATGCGTCCATTATATTGTGCTCGATACATTATCCACGAACTCATAGACCGATTCGGCATGATTACCTAATCTCTACAATTTTTTTTTTTTTTTCATAAATATGCCAACGGGTTGACGTGTACCTTTAACGTAACGACTGACGAGCTTACACGATTGGTTATTAGCATCCCAAAGCTGTGGTCTAGTGGTTTTCATTCATTTTTTATCCGAGTGTCTCCGAAGGTTTGGTTAGGTTACCTAACCTATGCCACGCCGTCCCGCACTCCCCGAACCATCACTCGGCCGTCTTGCGCGCCTGGTGTCTAGCTCGCGAGGTCTTTTACCACCGTAGATTGTTCCAGCTAATTTACCACCACGTGACCGATCCCGACAGCCTAAGCCTCACGCGTCTTGAAATGTGTTGAAAACGTTAAACTAAAAACATAATGTGTCTGACAGTAGCGTACGGTTTTAATATGATGTATAACGAATGTAACGGCCGTGGACGTTCTCGTACGCAGTGGTACTGAGAGTACCCATTCTATTTGTCAAATATTTGACCGTACCTCTACTGTTTGTTTTTAAAAGAGGAACGCGGGTGACGTTATTCGTTTTTCCGCAGAAATATAAAATAATTTTGTTATGTTGACGAAACGACCTAACCTAACACATTGTTATACATATATCGAAATTTTTTTGTACCAATATATCGGCGTATCGATAGTTAGGTTTCCGATGTATCGGACCCCGAACAAATATTGCAATCGCTGGGGGTAACTTGTTCGATTTGTTTTTGTATCTATGACAACGATAACCGGACGATAAGGGTAAAAACACATCAGGTGATTTCATATTGACAAAGTAAAACCACAGATTAGATGAATATTTATGAATATTCGTCTAATCTTTGATAAACCCGTGACATCACACTCAGAAACACAATGCGGTCACACCTCGTTGTCACGTCCCCAGTCTTTCGAGAAGCTTGTTTCACATCGTTAAAATAAATAACATTATAAAACAATTAATATTTACAAAGTGCTAATTAGCGTAGAAAGGAAAGCGTTAATTAGTTAATGCTGTCTTGTACCTATTATGTATGTAACATTGTGTGTTCGTACATGTCATCGGCAATCGTAGATGATAGTCAAGTATGAGACGTAAATATTACAAGAAACGAACGTTAGGACTTTGTCCCGAGTTTTTCAAATTTCATTAAGTGAATTTATTTATAGTTTACTAGACGAGTAAAAGATTGTTGAAAATAAAAATTCAACCTTTGTTTTCGTTTCGCATAATACGTATGTATTAACACAATGTACATTTAATATATTTTATAGATAAAAAAACAGAATAAAATAAGATTTTACACGGAGTTTTCAATTTTAATTTGTCAATTAATATTTTTATATAAAAGAAAAACATTATATATATATATATATATATATATATATACAGTAGAAACCGTTTATAATGACACCGGTTGTAGTGACATATTGGATGTAATGACCTTAGATTGAAGGTCCCGGCAAAACTCCTATATTGTATGTACTCATTTGTATCGGTTATTATGACGTCTGTATAATGACTATACGGATGTTATGACGGTTATTTTTGGTTATATTGGAAAAATCTTTTATCTATAATGACTTTACTTTATCGAAGGTACTAATTACATCCGATAATACCGATAATTTCATCGTTGTGTTTCGTCGTCAGTTTATTTTATTTTTTATTTTATCGTCAGTGTACGGGTAATCGCCATGCGGTTAACTGTGTTTTGAGTTGGTGTATTGAATAGGTATTGTAAAATTGTAAAATGAGCAATCGAAAACAATTCACAATTGAAGAAAAAGCTAATGTCATTTTTCGTTTAAAAAAAGGCGAAAAAAATTCCGACATAGCTAATGAATTAGGCGTAGGTCACTATACGATTTCTAACATATGGAAAGCTCGAGAGAAAACCGAACAAGAGTTTCAAAACGAAAAACTATCAGTTAAGAAACTTCGAAATTGTACCCATACGGATTTAGACACTGTTTTATTACGATGGTTTAAAAATCAAAGAAATCTATGCATTCCAATTAATGGACCGAATCTTCAACAGAAAGCCAATGAGTTAGCTGAAGGCCTTGGTAAGCATAATTTTAATTGTTCCACTGGTTGGATTCAAAGACTTAGATCGAGGCATAATATTGTGTTTTCAACAATAAACGGAGAATCAAATTCGGTCAATACTGAAATAACACAAAATTGGCTCGAAAAAGTATGGCCTAAATTACGAGAAGGATACACAGATGACCAAATTTATAATGCAGATGAGACTGGACTTTTTTACAGAATGCTTCCTAACAGAACATTAAAATTTAAAGGAGAAGAATGTCCAGGTGGTAAAATGTCTAAAGAACGTCTAACTGTCTTAGTTTCAGCAAGTATGACTGGTAAAAAAATGAAACTGATCATAATTGGTCCCGTAATCCACGATGTTTTAAAAATATCAAAAGCGACTGTCTACAGGTAACATATGAATCAAACTCCAAAGCTTGGATGACTGCAGAATTATGGTCTAAAATTTTATTAAATTGGGATTTAGAGTTAGGAACAAAAAATGAAAATATTTTACTCTTAGTTGATAACTGTCCAGCACATTACACTGTTACATTACGCAATATTAAACTTGTATCTTTACCCAGTAATTGTACGTCTGTTCTTCAACCAATGGATCAAGGCGTAATAAAATGTATGAAAACTTATTTTCGAAAAAGTTTAGTGCTAAAAACGATCAATAATATTGAAAACAAAATTGAAACGATATCAGCGTATTAGATGATATATTACTGATTTTTAAAGCGTAGGAAAAAGTATCAGTGATTACAATTCAAAATTGTTTTTGTCACGCTGGTTTTGATAATGCAATACCACAACAAGCGGTTCAAGAGGAACAAGAAGAAGACATACGTTTCCCAAACATAAATGAATATGTTAACTTTGATAATGATGTGTTAAATTCAGAACTATTAAGTGATCAAGAACTTATTTCTTCATTTATTAACCAACCCGAAGAACCCGAGGAAGACGATAATAGTGAAGAAGCTCCCGATGAAAATATATCTATCAGTGCAGTGTTCAATGCAGCAAAAATGTTAGCAAATTATATGGCTCTGAATAACGTAAGTCCGAAAACAAATTTTGAAGAACTAGAGAAAAAAATAGAGCATGATTTTTGTACTAAAAAAGTTCAATGTAAAATTACAGATTTTTATAACAATATTTAATACATTTATTTATATATATATATAATTAATTATTTAAAAAAATAAGTAATTTTAGTTATAATGACAACCGGCTATTATGACTTATTTTCTTTGGTCCCTTGAACGTCATTATAAACGGTTTCTACTGTATATATAGAAAGAGAGATTTAAATGGTTTATTTGTCACTTATATTATATCTAAATAAACTATTTATACTTTTTAAAAATAGATAAATGCGAACATATCGGCCACGACAGTCCATGTCAAGAGCAAAGAAAAACAATTGTCTGCAGCGATGAAATCTATCAACACGGAAGAAGAAAAAGAACTTTTAAAGGGCGTCACGTTTTTCAAGACAACCGCAAAATATTATGAACGAGGCCAAAATAAAAGTGTCTTTAGGACGTTTATGAATATAAAAAATTTAATTTCACGCGGATAAGCCACGTAGAGTGTAGATATATATATATTACATACAATGCACGAATGTAATTTTTATCGTGGAATTTCAGGAGCCCACTGCGTTGAACACCTTCTTTAGCGATTATCCGGGGGATGAAGAAGTTGACGAAAATGAATTTGCCGGATGTTCTGGAAAATCTGAATGCGACAGCGAGCGTATCGTCGATGCGGATAATCGTTTTAAAATTGTAAGTATAGAAATTTATTCGCGCAGTTAAGCCACGTAGAGTATATATATATATATAACGTAGTTTATATAAAATGTAATTTTTATTGTATAATTTCAGGTGAAGGCTGTGGTGAAAACCTTCTTTATTGTTTATCCGAGTGATGAACAAGTTGACGAAAATGAATCTGCCGGACGTTCTGGAAAACCAGAATTCGACAGCGAGCATATCGTCGATGCGGATAATCGTTGTCAAACTGTAATTAGAGAAATTTATTCGCACTGTATTACTTATTAATAAATTTAATGATTTTTCATTACAAAATACATCGAGCGTGTATTATGAATTCATTTATTATCGCAGACGAAGAACAATTTTTGTGTAAAAGTAGTGGTCGTGGACAACGAAGAGGCGAAGGTCAAAAGAACATCCCATTTGCCCGAACCCAACACTATGTCATTCCCTCCGGAAAGGATTCGGTCAGGCCGTCAAAATCGACAGTTGTCGGTCGGTTCCGGATTGATTAACAAGGATGTAATTTGTTTCATAAATTCCACGTTGCAGGTGTGTACAAAAATTCACGCATTTGGATTGATTGTTTAACTTCGTTTGTTCTTTTAATCGTATTTCAGGCATTGTTTCATATACCAGCTTTTACCAGCTGTTTAATAAATGATAAAGCACATCGAAACGCCTGTCAGCAAGATGGTAAATCAAACGTGTATACAGCAAACTTATTTTATAGCTGTTTATAGGCAATTAATAATTAATATAGTATGATGTGTTTTTAATCTTTTTACGATAGATATAATTAAGACATATAAAATAAAATATGTCTTAAATTTGTCTTTTATATTAGAATTGATAGTATACTATTATACGTTATTCGTTTATTTTAATTTGAAATTTAGTTAAAAATTGTTCTAATTATAAATTTATTAATTCCAATTTGTATGTATTTTTTTACCTTTTACATAATTTTTTTAGCCGACTTCAAAAACGATTATATTGTCTGTGCTGTTTAGAAAACATTTATATTGTCTCAAAGATTCACCGGTTCCAATTTTAAAGCGTCGATGATCATTAAACGTTTATCTCGTATATAATTATAATATCCAAAATTGTTCTTTTGTTTTATTGTTAAATATTAGTTTTACAGTTACAAATTGAAAATTTGTCGATGTATCGTCAAGAAGACGCTCACGAGTTCCTGTGTTACTTGCTCGGGAGTATGAAACGGAACTGTTTGTCTGTTTCCGGGTACGCTGACAAATTGTACGTAGCACTATTTGATAGTAATTTCGTGTCGTATTAAAATAAAAATATATGATTTGAACACTAATTATACGTAATGTTTATTATTTTGTTTATTTAGTCCCATCAACATGTACTCAAAAGAAACCACGTCCGTAAGCCAAATACTTGGCGGTTACATCCGAACCGAAGGTAGACTCGCGGAGCTAAATGATATTGCAAATAATAACATTATTAACTATATTTCATTACATTTAGTGACGTGTGGAGCGTGCACAAATAGATCGATCACACTCCAATACTTCCAAGAACTCATTCTGGACATCAAACAATCCGATAATATTTGCAATGCGTTGAAAAATTATTTTGAAGGCGAACAATTACGTCTGCAATATATGTCAAATAAAAAATATAGCCGAAAAAAATGTTTGCTCAAAAAAGCGCAAAACGTATTGTGCGTTCAGTTGAAAAGGTTAAGGGGGAAACGATTATATTTTATATACTATTTTATAGTCATCGGGCTAATTTAATACTTCTTGCCGAAAATAATCCCTTACAGGTACGAAATCGTCAGTATGAAGGACGGATACTACCGTAAAAAAATCACTAAAGTTATGGAGATAAACGAATATATGGAACTGTCCAGTTATGTATGTGAAACTGACGCACAGCCATTACGATACCATTTAGTGTCGATGGTCATGCATCATGGCACAAGTCTGGTCAGTGGACATGTCGTACGTCATTTACTATTTGACATACGGTCAAATAGTCATTTGCGAATTTTGCCTCGAAATTTGCGATTCACTTCCCCACCCTACAAACACATTTTTCGACCGTGAAGTTAGCCCACCCATGTTGTCTTTTTTATATTAATATCAGCAATACTCCCACGTCCCTCCCATAATGCCATGGAGCTTTCGGAAAAAGCGGGCCACCATCGTTTATTAAAAGAAAATAAACAAACATTCTCTTTTTGAGAGGCGAGTAGGGACAATCCCAAGTAACCTCCAATGTGATTGTCTCTCCTCGGTCGACGTCGCACACGTGCAATACTCTGCCGTCCAGATACGACCCGAGTATCTGCTGCAGGTACGGCAGGAAATCCATACACTCCAGCATCGCACGGATTATCAACCAGTCCACCGAGTTCAACGCGTTTCCGATATCCAGACAAACGGCCACCGTCACCCGTCGAGCGTTGTGTACGTCGTCGGTCGACCAACCCCTGTCTGCCTGCCTGTCAGCCTGCCTGCCAGTCTGAAAATACGATGCCTGTTCTAGACGTATGATCCTCCATCCGGCTCACCAGCAGTGACTCCAGGTTAATCCCCGCGTCGTCGAGAAGATTCAGTGGCCGGTACAAAGACCGTCATGATGTGTCACCGACGATTTTTTGTGAAACTTTCCTTTTTTCGTCCCGGTTTCTTGGACTTGCCAGCCTGGAATCCCGTCCTGAAATACCTCTTTTCGGTCTACCGGCCTGGAACTTTGTTCTGGGCGATTTTTCAGGGCCATTACCTTATGTTTAAATTATTTGAATTTACGTGACACCAAAAGTTAGATTTCTAGCCCCGTTTCGCTCACTTGTATGTATACTTTTAGAGAAATACAAATCTAAACAATATTCTATATAAATATATAAAGTAATTTTAAATAAATTCGTATTAATATTTATAAAAACGATATTACTAAACATGTATTGAACGGTCGAAGGAAACGTTTTTTAGGAAATTAGGTTTTGCGAAAATATTTTTAAAGTCGTCTTCATTAAACAAATTTAAAAAAAATTAAACAAAATCCTATTTCACTTAAGAGAACGTTACATCCGTCTAACGCGAAATTGCGCTGTAGGCAATTCAAGTATTTTGGTGTTTAAGTTAAATTTATAGATTAAACACTCATCATAGAATTTGAAGGGAAGAATATTTTCGAGGGATAGTTTTTTCATAAAATGAAAATTTTTTTACTCGGTTACTAAAGAAGTTACAAATTTGTGAAAAAATTTAAATAAATACAAATATTGTCAAGTGATATTTTACGAAGAGGCTATATGATGTACTGCTTTCGATAAAATTATTTTCTTTAATTTTAGGTAATAAGCTTTTAAGCATTAAAGTTTTAACTCAAAAGCTTTATTCAACCCAAACATCACACTTTGTTAACCGCGTAATGTTTGTGTAAAGAAACTATTTAAACAAAATACGAGTACAATAATTTGTGATTTTTCTTTCAACCGGGTTTGAATACGTTGAAATTTTGCGAAACTTATATTAATATTAGAAACTATTAAATCCCCCCATAGACATTCAAAAGAGCACTACCATTTTACCGAGTACAAACGTTTAAGAACAATACGAGTGCGTGTGCTGTGAACACAATACGAGATTTCGAATATATAAATAAATTGGTTGTATTGGTTTTTAAAGAGACTGCGTGATTTTTTCTTTCTCTCGAAAATGGTACCGATCACGTTTTGATATCGACTTAATTCTATCTAACCTGGTGTAAAAATTAATCGAAGAATTAAATGTTGCCTGTACAATTATTTCCCTTGGACGGTTTACGATTTGGACGACACTAAATTAATGTTTGACGATCATTTCCGCGGTCTCCTGATGAAGAGTAAGCCAAATGTATTGAAGTCATATAATTCGTTTATAAAATGTTTGAAATGTACTGTGTACTTTGGGCTGTGCTTCCTTTGACCGAATCTCGATTTTTTCAATGTTTGTCCGAGGCGGTGGTCACGTCGTTCGCTGAGGTGGTACACGACGCTCCGGTTGCGGTTGCACTGGTGGTGGCGGTGGTCGTGTCGTTCGCTGAGGTGGTACACGACGCTCCGGTTGCGGCCGCGCTGGTGGTGGCTGTGGTCGCGTCGTTCGCTGAGGTGGTACACGACGCTCCGGTTGCGGCCGCGCTAGTGGTGGCTGTGGTCGCGTCGTTCGTTGAGGTGGTACACGACGCTCCGGTGGCGGCCGCGCTGGTGGTGGCGGTGGTCGCGTCGTTCGCTGAGGTGGTACACGACGCTCCGGTTGCGGCCGCGCTGGTGGTGGCTGTGGTCGCGTCGGGCGGTGGTCGCGTCGTTGGCTGAGGTGGTACACGACGCTCCGGTTGCGGCCGCGCTGGTGGTGGCGGTGGTCGCGTCGTTCGTTGAGGTGGTACACGACGGTCCGGTTGCGGCCGCGCTGGTGGTGGCTGTGGTCGCGTCGTTCGCTGCGGTGGTACACGACGCTCCGGTTGCGGCCGCGCTGGTGGTGGTTGTGGTCGTGTCGTTCGCTGAGGTGGTACACGACGCTCCGGTGGTGGCCGCGCTGGTGGTGGCGGTGGTCGCGTCGTTCGCTGAGGTGGTACACGACGCTCCGGTTGCGGCCGCGCTGGTGGTGGCTGTGGTCGCGTCGTTCGCTGCGGTGGTACACGACGTTCCGGTGGCGGCCGCGCTGGTGGTGGCGGTGGTCGCGTCGTTGGCTGAGGTGGTACACGACGCTCCGGTTGCGGCCGCGCTGGTGGTGCGGTGCGCGCTGGTGGTGGCGGTGGTCGCGTCGTTCGTTGAGGTGGTACACGACGCTCCGGTGGCGGCCGTGCTGGTGGTGGCGGTGGTCGCGTCGTTCGTTGAGGTGGTACACGACGCTCCGGTGGCGGCCGCGCTGGTGGTGGCGGTGTTAGTAGACGACGCTCCGGCGGTGGCGACGGCGGTTGCGACCGCGGCTGTGTTGGTGGTGGCGGACGATGCTCCTGCGGCAGTAACAACAGCTGCGGGGACGGTCGTGGTGTCGGCGGTCGATTCGGCGGTGTGGTCGGCGGCGGCAGTTGACACGGCAGTCGTAGCGAAAGCGTTGACGTGCAAACCGCGTTACCGTCGATCTGGCGGCCATACGGTCCACTAGGTTCCTGATTGTCGTACCTGATGGCCGGCCTGTCGAACGCGGGGAATCGGTTGCATAACGAATTGAAGATGACCGTCGTAGTTCTAGTGGTATCGTCTGCAATTGAACGAACGGCGAGATTCAACACCACATGTCGGACAACCGGTTAAAAGCTTTAAGCTCCGTATTAGCCATCGCCATTCAACAGCGCGCGGAGCGAGGAATAGCTCGTTGTGGGAAACGATACCGTGAAATGTCGAACACCGCGCATGTGTGTGACTTTGATATTTACTTTCGAGGTTCTTGAGTTGGAGTTTCAACGCGTTGAATTTCCGAACGAGATCGTGGTTGGTACCTAGAGGACAAACGTTATGAACATCACGCATCGCAAGCGACCGACTGTTGATCGTACTTCGCAAGCCGTCCATTTGGATGTTCAGCGTTTCGAAATTGCGAACCACCTGCACCAGCGTCTCTGTCGCGTGCGCCATGTGTAGTCGATCGGACACCGCGTTCCTCCACGGGACCACCGACCCGTCTCCGGCGGCGGTTCCTTTGCGGAACTCGGCCATCAGCCCGTCCGTTTTGTTCTGTTCGCTTTTCATCCGGACGACCTCGGCCAGCAGCTTCTCGTACTTGTCGTCCGTGACTGCGATGGCCGACGACGGCCCGGCAAGCCGCTCGTCTCCGTCCCGCGGAACGATTTCGTACTCGTTGCGGTGACGGCGACGCGACGCCGCGGCGTACGCTAGTACGCCGGCCAGTATTGATACGGCGATGACGGCGGAATTCACGCGACCCGATCCGGCGTCATTTTCATACGAGGGCGGATCCGCTGACATGATGTCCACGTATGGCCGGCGGGCGATACAATAATGAACGAGATATGCACGCGCACTCGCGTGTTTGTTCTCGTAGTCATGGTTACGCGTTGTCCCTGGAATCGCGGTATATTTACAAACGATAAATGTGCTGGACGAGCATATACAATATAGAGCGTATATAAATACGCTGTAATTAATGCTCCTCCACTGCCGGAAGTTCGTATGTTTTACCGATCGCGCACACGTGTACACATTTATCAAATAAACGCACATAAACACGTTTTTTTTTTCTTCAAAACGCAAAATCGCCACCATTAACATTACACGCGCGCGCGCCATACGCCATACATTTGTAACACCATACACGTGTACTGCGGACAATGGACAACTCGTAAATCCGCACAGGGGGCTATAACCTCGGGGACCCTTCCGTCCCTTTTTCGCATTACAACTGTGGCGAATCAATTTTCTCAGTTTCTTTTTATTATGCATAGCTCATTTATAATACCTGTATATAATGTTACGATTTACTGTATTAAGGAATCGTCTTGAAATTATTTTTATTTTACCACTCATCATTTTCCGTACTCACTTAATATAAACAAATAACCGAATCTAAGTGTTGTACCAAACCCAATTTTCAACCCGACACGCACTCGAGAGGCATTCGCATATTTTTCAATTTATTCGAATCGTAACTCGTATCTGAAGTGACTTACGTAGATTTGAACAAATGTTTCTTACTGTCAAAAACGTAAAATATTCGCCCTAGTGCACGGGCGGCCGGCCAAAAGGGGGTCGCCAGAGAAACGAGAAAAATTTCTCGTTTCAAGTTTCGGGAAAAATGAATACAGCACAACGCGCGTTTATTACGGTTGCGAATTGGCTGCGAATGCATATTATTGGAGCGCCTTGTAATTGGATATTGTTTTCATATTAGTTATTACATTATACAGTTTGAACCATTCACCGAAGTATTCAAATTCGTAGTACGTTATTATGTTTCCGTCTTTTAACATCTTTTACGCAGACTATGTAAAAGTACTTAAAATAAATTAAGAGAATTACTAACGTACATTTTATCAACTCTTAACGAGTAAAAATTATTATTATTTTTTGTTTAAATTATATAAGTATTAATAAATCAGTACTAACTAACCACCAGGGGCAGACTGAGACTTTAAAGTCCCAGGTGGGTACATTTTTAGGAGGTCTTAAACTAACGTAATCAACACAAACAAGCGACTTGATGTTACGATTTTCAATTTTAAATAAAATAAATAACTTGAAAATGTATAATATAAGTATACATATATATAGTATACATATACATGAAAAAAATGTTTGGAAAAAAATTAAACCGACTTTGAAAAAAATGCACTAAGCATTGTGAAATAATTCACATAAATCTTGTCGAAGTAGGCGCCGGATTTCAAATTGTCACATAGTATCTTGTTTATATTACTCCCAAACCAAATATTTAAGATACATTATATTTATTTTTAATTACGTATTACTTAAAAAAAACGCCTACTTTGACAAGATTTTTGTGAATTATTTCACATTTTTTAGTGAATTTTTTCAGTTTTATTTTTTCCAGAAATTTTTTGTCTACATGTTTTTAGTTGTAACGGTTAGATTTAATTTATATGATAATATAATAAAGTTTTCATTAAAAAAAATGTCATTTAAATCCCAAGCCGTAGCAGGAACACATTTTCGGGGGGAGGGGCAGTTTAAAACCGAATCATATATTTTCAACTATAGATTTAAATACTAGATTATATTGTGTATAATAAAATTGTGTCTAAATGCGGGTTAACAAGTGGTGTGTAAATAGTGTGTCTTCATCTTAAAAAATTAGTTTAATAAATTCAATTTATTAAATGAACTATTAAAAAAATTCGGGGGGGGGGAGGGTTGATCCCCCCAAATACGTCCAGAAATCCGTCCAGTAGTTTCGGAATAATCGGTGGTCAAACATAAAAAAAACAAAACAAAACAATATAATTACAAAAAACTAAACTATTCGCCAATCCTCACTAAATCGAAATGAGACCACCAGGAGATGATGCTCTTTCATATAAAAAAGGATTCATCTAAATCGGTCTAGTAGTTTAAGAATAATCGATGGTCAATGATAAAAAAAGTAACATAATCACAGATTAAACTGAGAACGTTCTTTTTTTTCGAAGTCGGTAAAAATGAAAAAAATGTTTATCATCTAAATTAGTTTAATGTAATAAAATAAAACTAATTACTTTAAAATTACAATATTTTAAACATTTTTAGTAAAAATAAAATGAAATTATTCCAAAAATAAAGTATTATTAGCTTTTAGTATATAATAAAAAAGTTAAAGTTTTTAATTATACAAAGTCTTAAATCCAAATTTTATAAAAAAATTAATAAGTCATTTAATGTTCC
Organism: Schlechtendalia chinensis; assembly: GCA_019022885.1. Lineage (NCBI taxonomy): Eukaryota > Metazoa > Arthropoda > Insecta > Hemiptera > Aphididae > Schlechtendalia > Schlechtendalia chinensis. The sequence goes on from CM032339.1 coordinate 39,247,729, forward strand.
AGAACTTCTTCCAATAGCATCTATAATTATGTTTTTCTTTGGAATCATATCTGATTCTACAATAATTTGCATTAAAGACTCTAATAAATTTTCCTTCATTGTGCTCCTCAATCTATTTTTTATAATTTTTGATTTAGAAAATGCCCGTTCACAGTTCACTTGAGTGCATGAGAGGGTAAGAATGTATTTATATGTTAATTATAAGTTCGAAAATACTGATGTATGTAAATTATGTTTCTATAAATATTCCATTAAATGTGGTGGACAACTGTAGCACCCTACTTCTTTACCAAACTGGCAAGAAATCTTTTCCAAATTATAGATAGATTTTGCTGAACTATAATATAATACTTCTGTGTGAACATTTGTTAAAAGTCTGATTTAAAAATTATATTATTACTTGTATACTTTTGCGTAGGTTTATTAACTGTCTAAAAGTTGTTCATTTATAAGCTCAGCAACGTTACCAACGAGTCATGAAGAAACGATCGGAGTAATATATAATAATAAACTTCACAAAAGTAAATACAAACAAAAATTTAGAAAATATATGAAAATAATGAAAAATTATTTATATTGGTCGTAGACAATAATGAGTATAGAATGTATGTAAATAAAACGGACAAGAATAAGATTTATCTATGCCATGACGTGTATCACATAAGTCCAAAAGTGGACATAATAATAATTTTCATAGCCACTATGGCCTCAGTCCCAATTGCTATTTAATTTTTTTATTGTTTCCTTCGATTTCGGCATATGGCAACGATTAAAGTGTGATGTTTGGAAGATAATAAATATTATTACATATTATTATAAGCAGTTTTTCTCTTTCCAATGTTGTTCCTAGTGATTGTAAAAGTGAGTTAGTGAAAATTGAAAGATTTGGTACTATTTTATGTAGCCCGTTTGAAACCTCCAACTCTGAAGTTATATTAATGGCAATACTAAGTAGCACCGTGTTCATCTGAAGGTATGATTGATTACAAAGCTATTGATATTTTATTCAATATTATTATTGAAACTTCATCTTATCCAACGAACTAGGGTGATTTTAAAGAAAGAGTTTTTGACATTGAAAACTAAACGGTTCATGGTTAATAGTGGGCATAGTGCTTATATTTTAAATGTTTTTAAAAAATTTTATTTCTTATGGTAAGTGCTGGGTAATTATAAAAACTAAAGCCCATCGCCTTATCCTGCAAATCCCATGTACGCCAATGTTCCTATTACACTATTCATTTACTAATTAACACACCATGTATTCTACAATAAATTGTATTAAAATAAAAATAATACAATATTTCATAATAAAATACATATATTAAAATCACAATTTTCAGTACAAAGTTGACAGACAAGTATATTATAGTTTATTATACATTTTGGTTATTAAACATTTTATTAGAATTTTTTAAAAAAATAGAAACATTAAACACATATTAACGTCACAATATCAATTTGAAAAAATAGATTATAGAAATAGGTGACACCCTTCAACGGTGAAATCGAACTAACATATTAACAGAAATTATTGATTATGTAGTCCAAAGTACATGAGCAAAACATAAAAAGGAAACATCGTGAAAATTATTTTAGAAATTATTATAAAAATGTATAAACAGAAATGGGTTTATTCTTGTTGTTTTCACAACTATCCTCTTCAATTTTTCTTTTTCTTGCCTGAGTTCTCTCTTCAACTGCAGAAAATAATAAAACATAATACATATTTTATTTCACTGTATTTATATTTCTACCGGAACCCGACTACTTACTATAGGCCCACGAAGTCACGGCAACCACTTTTTTCTTTAGCTTTCGTAAATTGTATAATTTCTTATTCGAACACTAAAACGAAATCATTTCCAAAACAGAAATTTTTTTATAGTAATATAAAAATTTTACGTACATAAAATCATTTTGTTAGAAATCAACTTATGTTGGGGAAGTTAATAATCACAAATTATTTGTGGCTAATTAGAATCGAAATTCAGATCATGAGAAAAAATTAAAATAATAGAATTTGTTTATACATTTTGATTTCGCTTCATTCCAACCAACCAGTTGATTACGACAAAATGATTAAAAATATTCCATTATTGTTATTGTTATAATTATTATATTTGTTATTTAAGATTTGTATTTATTACACAAAATAAGGTTAGGCATATGTATACAATATACATACTTGTACTTTAGTATCTCTGAGACAATCCTTTGTTTTTGACAAGTTGGCCTCTAATTGTTTTAAATCCAGTGCTGCTGGATTTTTGGTTGACACGATGTGCGACACACGGCGTTTAGTTCTATCTGAAGTCGATTTTTGATGTAAATCACTTTCCTTGACATCTTCATTCGGCAACTAATGAGAATATGTGATAAATAATTGTTATAACATTCAACGAAAGAAATTCGTCATAAAAAAATAATGAAACATACTGTACTCATTTTGTTAATATCAGAACGCGAATGGTTCACCAGTTGAATGCCTATAAAATAGATTTTAAATGTTTACATTTCATACAACAATCTTGTGGGTTAACCATATAGTAATGATTCAAATTTAGAAATAACTAATAAGTCTACAAAATTTAATTAAATATTTGCAACGGTTCAAGTGTTATTACATAATATTTTGTACCTGTGTGTCAGGTAACCACGATAAAGAAGTTGTGTTAAAAGAATAACAATAATATTTTTAAATCGTGGACTGTTTCAACCTGATAAGGAATTTTTTTTTTGTTGGGTTAGTACACCTGTTTGTGAAATATCTGTGTATTTGTTATCAAATGATCTTAACGATTCCTTGTCAGTTGTCGAATAAGTTAAACGTATTGACAAATTAATTAGAGCATTTGCATCAAATTTTGAGATAAGAATGGAATGAAGTACAGCAATGTCTTAAAAATGCTTTATATCGCAATTAGTGAGTCTAGTATGAGTAAAACACGTGTTAGAATGGTTTTCAGATGTGAAAACGTTGAAGATAACGAGCGTCCAGGAAGCTCTAGCACGTCGACAACGGCTCCGTATATTCGCAAATGACTCCGTAGAAAAAGTGAAGCAAATGACTGTGGATAATCACCAAATTACTAATAGAGAAGTTGCAAATGTTGTTTGAGTCTACTAATATAACGTCCAAGTGAAGATCAATCGTCCCAGTGGAATCATCCTAAATCGTCAAGACCGAAAAAAGCACAAGTTCGGACTAATGTGAAAGTTCTTTTTACTGTGTTCTTTGATTTCAACGACGTAGTGCCTACCATGAATTCTTGGCACGAGGTCAAACATTCAATAAAGAATACCACTTATAAATTCAACAACGTTCGCGTGAAGCGTTTTGACATAAACGCTTGGATTAATGCCGAAACAGTTCGTGACATTTGCGGCACAATAATGTACCTGCACACACTTCACTGCTTCGTTCATGAGGTTTTGCCTCAAAACAATACAGCCATAATGCCTCAGTCTCTATACTCACCAGACTTAGCCCCACTCGAATTTTTTTTGTTTCCAAATATAAAAACAACCTATACGGGTCGTCGTCTCATAAGCATAGACGAGATAGAAAGTTTAACGCTCAAAAGACTGAAAGTTATTTCCAATACCTATTTCCAAAGCTGTTTCAAATGGTGCAAGAAGCATAAGTGTGTAATTTTAAATGGGGACTACTTTGAAGGGAATAATATTATTGTAGACAGATAAATAAAATTTTTATCTAAAAAACTTAAGTTCTCGTAATTTTTTTAACATACCTTGTATACACACGATGCAATTGAATACCGTTTGTATATAAAATCGCTATTCGTAAATCATTGTTTCTTAAAAATAATCAAGTCGGCGGTTAAATATATAAATTATACGCACTTATGTTTCGGTCCATTTTCGTTTGATCCATTGCAAACAAAAATAAATTTAACTAAGCTGATCGAGTAACTGATACAAATTATATTTAATTGTGAAATTCAAAAGAAACTGTGACGGTTAACAAACAAACAAACAATAAACGAAAAAAATTAATTATCGACGATTCCTCTTCGCTCTTTGCGGTCTACGGGTAACGAATGAATGAACTCAATACATTTTTTAGTTAGGGACGAAAAAAATATATGGCAATTATTGTCTACTCTCTATACGGCCAACATATATTTTTTTTCAATTACAGCCTGAATAAAATTGCACAATTTATATGACAAACCATTTTTTCGATTCACGTTTTCATGATTGTATTAATAATTAATTGTTTTCATAATTGTATTCTGGACACACTGAATTTTAATAACGTGTTCGGAATTGGCCGCTCGCGCAATGGAATTTTTGAGTTCAATCCATTCCCAAATATGGGATCTCAAAAATAATTAATTGAAAACCAAACAAATCAGGAAAAATACGTTTTCGTCTCATTTAAATATAGTCAAAATCGAATAATGTTTTCGACATTCACCGGTCATATTCCACGCGCAACCGACTCGAAGAAGTACGTTCAACTGTTAATTCCTATTTTTACGATTCACTTTGTTTTTCCAGTAAGTTAAACTCGAGTAACTAGCATTGATATTCTCTTAATAATACTGTTAATACTATTAAAAAGCATATCGCATTGGGATTTGCAATTCAGTTGTTTGAATTCGTGTGAAATAAATTATTCAAAATTTCACCGGGTCGCCGTTTATCTCTACGTGAAAAAAATCAAATGGCATTGTCGTTACCGGGTTCGTAACGCGAGTGTCAATTTTAAGCGGTCGAGAGGCGATTTTTCTGGAAAAGTTTAAGAATATCGAAACATATTTTTTGGTTAGTGGCGTGTCCACCAGTGGGGGGGGGGATGGCATATTCCCCATGTACACTATAAACGTATTTTCGTTTTTATATAGTTTGATTTATATGTTTGAAATATGTGCTACTAGTTAATTCTATTATTTAATTTCTGAAATTCTTATCAATTTGTTTGATAGTAACTTGTCAAAATGAATGTTATTAAATTAAAATATTTAAGTCTAACCAATTGTTATCAAAAAAAAAAATATATATATAAATTTTAATTGTTGAGTATTTCTTTAAATATTTTGGCTTTAGCTTCCACCCTCCCCATTTAAAATCCTGGCTACGCCACTGCGATGACGTGTATTAAGTTCGGCAAAAAATGTCTTACACGCAGCGAATACACATCGACGACAAGAGTCTTATTCTTTTTTCTTAAGTGCTCTAAGATATCGTACTACGACAAATTTTCTCGCGCCCACCACCGCGTACTGTATAACAAACTGGCGGTGGTTGGACAACTTTGAATTGCGAATTCCAGAAAACCACGAGTAACCGTCGACATGTATAGGACAAGGCAATCACGCTCGTAGACGCGTCGTTGAACTGTTACTAAAATACCAAGTGTAGTAAAACTACACAGACCGTAAAAAATCCACATACCTGATTAGTGAACAAAGGTAAACGGGATAAAACTGCTCACATCTGATCGTGCTCAATTCGGTGAATCTTATCTACTTCATGATTTACTATGTTGAGACGTTTTTAATAAATTCGGTCAAAATTCTGATATGTCATAATGATTCAATTCCAGACATTCTACATAGATGCTTGTCAGACATATGCCATTGCTTTTAGTATCCCACAGATCATACAATTATTGTACAAATATATAAAATAACATTTTCGTCTACGTAAATACAAAACTTTTACCCGTCAGTAAAAGAAAAAAAAACAATATGTTTTTCCATGAAATTATTTATAAGCACGTTACAATTTCGTATTTCGACATATCCCCGACGCTGACTCGTAAACCTAATATAACTCTTTCTCAAACCCAACTTATATGGAATTAAACCTTTTTAAATTTAAATACATTTGTATACATTTAAATTATTTTACATAGTCAATATTTCAGGAGGGTGGTTCGATTCAAAAATGTTTAAAACACATTTAAAAAAAAAAAAGAAATAGACAATCATATTATGTGTAAGAATTCGTTGGAGTGTAGAATTTTTCATTTGTACAACGATTGGTATTGGCAAAGGAATGCGGAAATTATTTTAATGTGGAAAATCTAAAATTTGCTATACCCCAAATCAGCAAAATTTCGTCTATGAATGTTGAAATAGATATGCGAATTATTACAGCAATAAGTATTATAACGGTGAAATGGACAATGCGCATCGCCTATAGGTTTCTCATTTGAAGCTATGTAATGTATGACTTGGTATTGGTAAGTTATAGTTATAAGGTATAATTAAAATAAATAAATAAATCAGTAAGTTATATATCTGATTTCGAACATTTTGGTCCTTCGGGCCGGATACAAGATACAGGAACAGGTAAAAAATCTAATGCACACGTAAACATCGAACAATGAGAAAATGAGCACGAAAATCTGTATAATTTAACTCAAGATTTTTGGCGATCAGAGGAAGGTGTCACCTCAATCCCTTACACTATCGAAGAAAAGGCATGTAGTGAACATTTTCATCACACCGTGCATCGCGACGAAAGAGGTCGATTTACGATATAATTACCATTCCGCGAAAACTTGGTTCAATTAGGGAAATTGTACGAAATAACGAAACGTAGAGTGCTAGCGATTGAACGTCGATTAGAAAAGGATCCAACATTAAAAACTGAATACGTCAAATTTATGCGCGAATACGAGGATTTAAATCATATGACGTATATAGGTTGCGAAGAGGTCGATGAACCGGGAAAGATGTGTTATCTTGCACACCATTGTGTTCTAAATCAAAACAGCAGTACAACAAAACTACGCGTCGTATTTGACGCTTCAGCAAAAACCAAAAATGTGAAAAGTCTTAATGACGTTCTTTTAAAAGGACCAGTAATCCAGGACGAACAATTTTATATTTTAACTAGATTTCGAACACATAATTACGTAATTTCTGCGGATATACGAAAGATGTACCGCCAAATAAATATTGTGAAGGAACATCGCGACTTTCAACGAATCTTGTGGCGTGAAAGTAAAAATGATCCCATTAAAACGTATACGTTAAATACAGTTACATATAGCACTACGCCACTTTGTAGTATACAAAGATTAACATTTTATGCATTCTTTGGCTTCCCCGGACAGAGAAGACCGTAGATAAAAGAATTTTTGTATATCGGTTAAATTCGCATTTGTATGAATTAACGCCATAAATATATCATGAAATGCCATCCAGTCTTCGTATCGACCGGAAAATGACTGGATTTCAAATGCTGCTAATTTTATAACAGCCTGTGGTTGTATTTCTTCTCGATGTTTTTGTTCGTATCTTTTCGCGTTTACGCATACTTCTTCTTTTGTTGACATATTTATAAACTTTTCTATCTCAGATACGATCATAACATAGAAGTCTTCGAATTCTTCTCGATACACCGAATGTTCACTTTTATTTGGTGTACTTTCTACCATTTCTTCGATTGCCGATTGAACTTTTTGAAACTCGTGCCAAATATCTTCGATTTTTAATCTTCTTATTTTTATTTATGTACCATCTCGTGTCTCTGATTTAACATGTGTCCAAAATCGTGTCAGAGACGCCTTTGTTCTTCCACGTTGCGTAATAAGTGAAATCACTTCGTTCATACTTAGAGCAAAAATAATTTAGATGTACACTAATAATTAAACCCTACTAAATGTATGGATTTCGATCGAACTACGAACTACGTATTTTTGTTTTGTTCGTAACTCACACGTGCCGAGTTAACGCCGGGAAATTATGGAAGTATTTTATTTATATAATTAGGAAAATGGATAGGAAACTCTCTAACCTTTAGGTACGCGATATCCAACTCCTCGATAACTCCGCTTCTTCCGAATGATCCTAGGTTAAGTGGCTTTTGGATGTTTTTCCTTTTCAATGGCTGCAGCGATTGCAACACTCTCAATTCGCACTCACGCACTACGAACACGTTTATAATTCGCCAACACGTTAATTTATCGTAAACAGGTTCGAATGCTCGCTCACGCTCGGTTTGACTTTTTATTTACGATCGACTTGTAACGCACGACAACGAAACGCGATTTTTACTTTGATCGACAACGTGCTTCGCTATTACGATCGTCTTATATTACGTAGTTTTCTTTACATTGCACTGACAATGCTGATATTCAGACCATACATACAATAGTCATATCGAATTTATGGGATTAGCAATCAAATCTTCGAAGACAGTAAAACTTTTGAATGTGTGAAATCGTTCAAGCATAATATGCCGTGCATTGTATACTTTAGTCCTAGTTGGTAAACTAAACAATTTTTCCTGTGTTAAATATTGTAATTTGTGTTTATTGGCCATAAACAGAAATCATGATTTTTTTTATTTAGGTTTTGCGGAGAAATATTGGAGATAATCCATAATGTTACCACAAAAGTTGATTTCATATATGTTGGAAATTTACATGTAGCTTGTAACATTAAAGAAATTTTCTGTATGCTATCGAACCACAAGGTAAAATCATTAGTAAGTACTAATCTGTAACTGTATAATATAAATGGTGCATGTAATAATATTATAGCAAAAAGATTCTTCTTGTTTAATCATAGTTTAAAGTATGTTTTGTATTTTATTATTGATGTTATTTGACATTTGGAAATAATTTCATTGTATACTGCAGAGATAGGTTGTTATGTAGTGTGGAGCTTTGGAGTTTAATCCAGAATGCATGTAGTTTTTCCTATATATTTGATATATTTACTTCACCTCACCTTAAAATAATTGAAAAACATTTATTTTATTTTGTGTTTTCATACATTACACACATTATATATATAAATATACATAAATATATAAATTATAGAGTATATTATATGCAGGAAGTATTATGTCATTGGAAACTCAATTGTTTCGTAGAATAGAATATCTATGTACTAAGTATTTTATATATAGAGACTTGTAATTTAAATAAATATAAAAAGATTTAGTTGGTTTTCCGAAGTAATTAAACAATGCACTAATATAATACAACATAATGAACATAATATTCAATATTATTTAAATATATGGGGAATGTTATTATACTAACTTAACAAAATGGTTTCACAATCTTTATCACAGTCACTTTCTGGTCAGTCATTTTCTTAATAGTTATTTAATTTAATTTTAAGCTTAAAACAAAATATAATAGTTTTATTTATATCTAATGTTTTATACAATCGAGTGCTTACTATAAAACAAAAAAAATAATGGAATTAATTTAACAATTAATTGTTCAAAAATCAATTGAAATAAATAATAATACTTACAATATATTTAAGCCACCAATATTTACAAACACTACACTAAAAACGCAATATTAAAAAATCAAGTTTACATTATGAAGGGTCTCTGTGAATTTTGGATATTTTTTATTAATAAGATATATCCCATGTTCGTTATTAACTTTATGTATATGAAGGTAAAACAAAACGAAACGTTTTGATAAAAATGAATTTTTTAATATTCTATGTTAAATTTGGTGAATGTTTCATATTGAATTCACTAAAACTGAAAAGTAGGGAAATTAAAATAAAAATTTTCCTGATTTTGTTTCTATTCACATGGTCGTTTCTATTCACTCTTTTTTACGTTACCTATTTATAATTTTGAGTATTGATTATTTATACTAGTAAATGTTATCATTATATTTTAACAAATATAAAACTTAAAACAAGTTTCTACTACTGTAGTGGTATATCCATACTAATAAAATAGTATATAAATAATATATAATGCTATATAATAAATAAAATAAAAATAAATAATAAATATATAATAAATAAATATATTATATACTTTCTTTTTTGGTCTTGAATTTTTATTAATTTTGTAAATATGAATAGCCATATTACTATATATAAACTATTTGTATATTACACTGAGTATAAATATCAATTTACTATATTATAGTAATTGCTATTTTAAAAATCACGTAATGTACAAAAAATCTTTAATTTGAATTTTTGTCTATACAGGGTGTATCAGACTCGATTGTCATAAATCAAAAGGTCGATTATACAGGTAATTTGCGACAAAAAGTTTCCCTGGAAAGTGTTTTGTAACTTCCTTTTTTTTAGAGTTGTCTCCAATTTTAAGATTTTTTCGTGTTTCTAAGCTTATCATTTTTAAATAGCCATAATTGCTAAATTAACGAAGCAAAATCAAAAATAATTATACTAGTGGAAAGGTCGTTGAGTTTTCTATAAAGTTATATAATTTACTTGTAGACATATGACCAAAAAAAGCATTTTTTCATCCCTTAAATACAAAAAATTACGCTTTTTGTAAAATTTGATTTTTTTTTGTTGGGGTTAAACTTCCTTTCAAAATCATGACCAGAGGCTGCCACTTTTGGAAAAACTTTTTCAAAACCTCAGTTTTCTAACAGTGATATCGTTTTTTGTTTTACTGGAGTAATTAAGGAAGAAAATTGAGTTTGAATGCAAAAACGTGGTTTTTCTACAAAATCAAGTATTTCACGATATTATACGACTAGTCTCAATTTGACCATCTGTTGAAAAGGTATAGGCATCGATTCTCATGTATTTTTTTTACGTTGAATCGAAAGATGATACTCTGGATTAAACTTTTAACACATTTTTAATCGCAAAAATGTTTCACAAATATTGTTTGAAGTGTCTCCCTCCTTCTCTCACTCAGAGCCTAGACCTGCGTCCAATAGACTCCAATGTACGTTGAAACTGAGCAGGATCATCATTCAACGTCTGGCAACCAAGTCTAATTCTGTTAATTAACTCTTCGAACCAATGTTAAAAGAATAGAATCTAACATTTTTGCACTGTTTAAATTTTGTATTGTCTTTTGTATATGCTGTTGTAGCAGGTAAGGGTATGAAATTGTTTGAGCTCAGTCTACAGTGAATAATGGTTTTTATAGAGGCAAAGTTTTGAAGAAAATTGATGACACTACTTATTTAATTCATTATATTGATTTTGGTGCTACGGATAATTTAACTATGTCAAATATATTTGAAATTCTAATGATTTCATGGTAATATATTATATTTAAATTCATTTTATATTAATATAATATAAAATTATATTAAAAAATACAGTAAAACTCGCTTAAGACGCTATTTAAGGGACCAGCTCTCTAGAGCGTTTTAAGCGGGAAAGCGTCTTATGCGAGAATGAAAAAAAAAATGAATAATTTTAATTACATACATACGTATATTTTTTGATACTGAATTTAATTTTAAAAAAATTATTATTACATACAAATTTTATTATTGCTTATTAAAAAAATGATCTATTTTTGTTTGCTTACGATTCTGGCAATGAGTTTCAGCAAGAAAGTTTTCTATTTTGTTAAGACAACCCAACATTTCTTCGGATTTTTCTACAGAGGATAATACTTTTTGAATTTCTGATAGGTGTTGCAAACCAGCAGTAATTGTAGGAGTAGATACTAGATTATCTAGTACTAGATTGTTCTGCTTCTTCTTGATCGTCGTCTTCTTTTTAATTTTCCACTAATTTCGTATCAGCGATTATTTCATCTAAAGTTCGAGTGCTACTGGTTACGAGTTCGTCATCTACTGTTGCATAATCAGCAAAATTTTGCAGTAGTTGAAAGTTCTCTTCTTCTAAAAGTGAGCTATCAGCCTGTTCAAAGTCGTTCAACACACCAAAATCCAGCTTTCCGAAAATAATTTATTATTATATCTGGTTTAATATCATCCCAAGCTGCATTAGCATAATGCATGGAGTCCAAAACATTAACTTTAGTTAAAATTTGGTTGGTACTCTCCATGTCTCTCAAGTATCGCTGGACTAATTTTTTACGGTAGTTTTGTTTTATCACTTTAATGATACCCTGATCTAGGGGTTGTAACCTAAATGTAGTATTTAGTGGCAAGAAAATAAGTTTTATATTGGTAGTAGGGATGTCTCTTGGGTGAGCCGGACATTTGTCGACGAAAAAAATAATTTTTCTCTTTTGTTTACCGAAAAGTGTATCTAACTGTTGAATCCAATTCATGAATAGTGTTGCTGTCATCCAAACACGACTTTGAGCAAGGTATTCACTTGGGAACGTACGAAAATTTCTGAAACAGCGAGGAGACCTACTTTTTCCAATGACAACCAACTTCAATTTATGGGTGCCGGTAGAATTTGTACATACTAAAACTGTGATACGTTTCTTGCTCAACTTTCCACCATGGTGTGTCTCATTTTTAAAAACAAAAGACTTATCTGGCATAAGCTTAAAAAACAATCCGAATTCATCAGTGTTGTATATATCGTCAGGAGCGTAATCACGCAGTAATGAAGGCAACACGTTATTTTTCCATGAAGCTATATCATCATTATTAACAGATTCAGCCTCACCTGAAATTTGCCGGTAAATAATACCATACCTATTCCGAAATCTGTCCAGCCAACCAGTCGATCCACTAAATTCGGTTAAGTTGAGACGTGTAACAATCTCCATAGCCTTTTCCGTGATTACACTTCCATTTATTGGATAATTTAAACTACGAGCTTGTTGAAACCACTCCAATAAAACATTTTCCATCTCTTCATACTTCCCGTGTTTTACTTTTTGTCGTTTGCTCCACCTAACAAGCCACTTTGTTCTATTTCATGTCTATTTTTCAACACAGTCCTTAAAGTGGAAAGAGGTATCCTCAGTTCACTAGAAATATCCTTTTGTTTTTTTTCCACGGTCAATCCTTTAACGTATTTTTTTAAAATATTGAGTTAGTCCGAAATCGATAGCGCTTTACGTTTTATACCACTAGCCATAACGAAATTACGATTGTACACTTGCGAACGAACTGCACTTACTAAATCGCATAATACGATGAAATACAGTAAGACTGTTATAATATGTAGGTAAGTAATGATAAAATAGGTATAGCGATAAAATAATACGATAAGAACACGTAAACGAGTAAAATTTCTTTTTATATTTTCACAACTAAAATTTATCGTAATCTGCTAAACAAATGAGCGTTTTATCCGATAAAATAGAGAAAAACCGAGCGTTTTAACAGGTGGTTTTTACATTGACTAGTATAGGAAATGTCCAGGGACCGACGGAAAATAGCGTCTTATGCGGGAAAGCATCTTAAGCGGGAGCGTCTTAAGCGAGTTTTACTGTATGTGAAATTCTTACTAATTTTGTATATTGATTTTAATAAACATTGTTTAAATTATTTGACATTATTCATGTTATTTTATTATTCGTTTCTTATGGTTATTTAGATCCTTCTACTGTGATGAAAATTATTCTTAAAGGAATTAATTCGTCTTATGCATCGAATGTAGATGCTTCAAACTATATTACTAATGTGTAAGTAAAATCTGATCCAATGTCAATAGTAAATTAAATTTTGCCTGATAAGTCGAAAAAGGAAAGAACTAAAATAAAACTTCTATAATTCTCAAATTATTTTTATCATGTTTATATCAAATGAATGAAGAATCAACTTATACTCTGTATTTTAACTTTTTCATCAATCGAATTTCAACTGTATATACAGTTATATACATACAACAATACTAGACTGTAATTTGAACAATACATAAAAGTTGGAAATAGGGCAATTGCCTAAGAAAAAGAAAATCTCATAAATGAGTGGTAAAAAAAATTGAAAAAATATATTTTTAAAATGTCTCATGGTAAGAAACAACCATATCAAAAATGAACCAAATCCATTACATCAAGTTCTAAAAAGTATATTTTATTAGGTGATTTGACATGGAATGACCTTATAAGTGTTATAAACAGCTGTGATCACGTCGTCACGTTCACATAAAATACCATGACAACCGCATGTTTTCCTCGCCGTTTCATATAAATACTGCATTCGGTTATGATAATGTCGCAAGACTGTACGAATATAGTTGAATCCACCGACAGAACAGAACGCGCGATGTGGAAACTTGTCATTTCATCTATCGCGCTGTACGCCGTGACGTTGGGAACTGTCACCGTCGATGGTGGAGTGATACGGTTACAGCGTGGACATGAAACCAGAGGCGTCCGAAGTCTAAACTCGAAAGCATCAATAACAACACCGCCACCAATGGAAAATGGATTTCCATTCCAAAAAGACATGAAGACGCAGATAATGGACGAGCCGCATTACCCGGCCTACAAAGGAACCAAGCGACCTGTCCGGTGGTCATCGTCATCGATGCCGCCGTCGGCCGAGGAGGAATTTCCATCCAAAAAGGATACGGAGTCGCAGATGGTGGGTGATCTGCATTGTTCATGTACGGCACGCAGAGGAATCACCCGACCTATCAGGTGCTCAACGTCGCCGATGCCATCGTCGTCGTTGCCGCCACCGAAAGAAGAAGGATTTCCGTCCAAAAAGGATATGGAGTCACAGATAGTGGGTGATCTGCATTGTTCGTGTACGGAACGCAGAGGAACCACCCAACCTGTCCGGTGCTCAACGTCACCGACGCCATCGGTGCTCAACGTCACCGACGCCATCGTCGTCGTTGCCGCCACCGAAAGAAGAAGGATTTCCATACAAAAAGGATATGGAGTCGCAGATGGTGGGTGATCTGCATTGTTCGTGTACGGAACGCAGAGGAACCACCCAACCTGTCCGGTGCTCAACGTCACCGACGCCATCGTCGTCGTTGCCGCCACCGAAAGAAAAAGGATTTCCGTCCAAAAAGGATATGGAGTCGCAGATGGTGGGTGATCTGCATTGTTCGTGTACGGCACGCAGAGGAACCACTCGACCGGTCCGGTGCTCAACGTCACCGACGCCATCGTCGTCGTTGCCGCCACCGAAAGAAGAAGGATTTCCGTCCAAAAAGGATATGGAGTCGCAGATGGTGGGTGATCTGCATTGTTCGTGTACGGAACGCAGAGGAACCACCAAACCTGTCCGGTGCTCAACGTCGCCGACGCCATCGTCGTCGTTGCCGCCACCGAAAGAAGAAGGATTTCCGTCCAAAAAGGATATGGAGTCGCAGATGGTGGGTGATCTGCATTGTTCGTGTACGGAACGCAGAGGAACCACCCAACCTGTCCGGTGCTCAACGTCGCCGACGCCATCGTCGTCGTTGCCGCCACCGAAAGAAGAAGGATTTCCGTCCATAAAGGACATGAAGTTCAGATGGTGGGTGAGCTGCGTTGTTCGTGTACGACACACAGAGGAATTACCCGACTTGTCCGGTGCTCAACGTCGCCGACGCCACTGACTTCGCCTCGCAATTGTCACATGCCCCCGGACGTAGAGAGCGAGACGGGCCACAACGGTGACTGTCAGCCATACGATTTTTCCGGAACACCGATTCCATGCAAGAGGACAGCCATCGGGTATCCTAAGGACGAAGACTGTATGTCGCCACGTCGTCGACCTACCGGACGGTCACAACAAGCGCCCAGAAAATTGTTGGCGGTCCAACACCGACTGTCTTCCTACCGTTACCTGCTATATAAGCACCAAAATACATTTCGTCGGGACACTCGTACGCAAGCATACATATATAATTCTATATTATAGATGAGATTGTTTGAATTTGTAAAATAAATCGAATGGTTTTACTTAATGGGCATTGTTTTTTTTTTCGTATATTAAATCATTTTTAGTGTAACATATTATTTTATGGGTTTATGATTTGTGAATTTTCATATCTATAACGTAATATTTCGTTGATGTGTTTTGATAAAACCATATTTATACTTGAAAATTATTTCTTAGACTTTTATTATTTATATTTTTTTAAATGTTCAACCCTATCGTTTTTCTGATTATTAAAAATATGTTTAAACTACTAAAAATTTAATTAATTACTTGTTAAGGTACTATTTATAACCTTATATTTATAACTATAGGCACTTTTATATCATCAAAATACCGTAATTATATACCGTTGTTTTTGTTTAAATTTTTCGTAGTTTTTTATTTATGGTCCCCAGGTATACCGGTTTTAAGCGCTTCCCTGCGTTCATTTGAAAATTCTAATAGAGGAACGCCAAAGTTTTATAAATTTTAAGCGGTGAGGAACTCCGTCCCATACACTCCCCCCCACCCAAACCTAAATATACCATGACG
Source organism: Schlechtendalia chinensis (assembly GCA_019022885.1). Classification (NCBI taxonomy): domain Eukaryota; kingdom Metazoa; phylum Arthropoda; class Insecta; order Hemiptera; family Aphididae; genus Schlechtendalia; species Schlechtendalia chinensis. Next base: position 39,263,765 of record CM032339.1, read on the forward strand.
AAAACAATACATCGTATGTAGACGTCGATACGATAACCACGATTGCCAATGTCACAATGTTCCTCAAAAAATAATTTTGTATGAATAATAGTAAAAAATAGTAAAGCAAATTAATATTAAAAAAAAATTTAATATTTTTGGTACTAGAATATTGATCACTATAGAGTATCTGGGGGTGGGTCCATACTCCTAGATCCCCCCCCTGTAAATACGCCACTGGGAAGTACAATGGGCAATAGGCGTCGTTGGACGTTGGAAATTAAAAAGAAAATATCGTAATAATTTAAATTTGTTTAAGACGATGTTGCCGTTTCGATCAGTGGTGTACTAACAAAGGGGAGAATAACCCCTCTATCACGAAGATTCGTTTGAAGAATTAATTTTTTTTGAGGTGCATATTTTTAGTCAATAATAACGGAAAACTAAAATATATTGCACACATTCTAATTATGGGTAGCAGTAGATAAAATCCTTTGCACTTTTATCAATGCAATAAGTTGTGATGTGTTACAAAATTGCCTGTTACAGTTGTCAGTGTCGAACGGAGCTTTTCAACATTAAAAAGCTTGAAGTCGTATTTGAGGAATTCTACGAGGGAAAATCGACTAAATGGATTAGCTCATGTAAGTATCTATAGAGAAATACCAATACAAGGTAGTGAGGTGATCGATATTTTATTCTGAAATTAATAGAAAGTTTGATTTAAAAAATTACCTAAATTATATCTTTACATTAATTTATTATATATATAAGGCTAAGTTAATTTCAGACTTCAATACACATTATATTATGTTATGTTAATTAATAATAATAACGAATAAAAATGAAAAATCTATTAAAGTTAACGATATGTCTTGTTTTGTTTAGGTCATCTAATTTATTTATTTAAAAATTAAACCATGTATTAAATAATAATAATCGAATAAATGCAAAATTTTCAGTACAAAGTTGACAGACAAGTATATTATAGTTTATTATAAAGTTTAGTTATTAAATATTTTATAACAACTAAAAAAAAAATACAAACATAAAACACATATTACGTCATAATATAAATTTGAAAAAATAGATTATAGAAATAGGTAACACCCTTCAACGGTAAATTCGAACTAACATATTAACAAAAACAAGCAACACATAAAAAAGAAACATCGTGAAAATTATTTTAGAAATCATTATAGAAATGTATAAACAGAGGTGGGTTTATTCTTGTTGTTTTCTCCACTATCTTCTTCAATTTGTCTTTTTCTCGACTGAGTTCTCTCTTCAACTGAAAAACACAATACATATAGTTTATTTCACAGTATTTATATTTCTACCGGAAACCGACTACTTACTATAGGCCCATGAAGTCACGGCACCCACTTTTTTCTTCAGCTTTCGTAAATTGTATAATTTCTTATTCGAACACTAAAACGAAATCATTTCATTAAACAACCAACCAGTTGATTACGACATATTGATTAAAAATGATCCATTATTGTTACTGTTATTATTATTATATTTGTTATTTAAGGTTTGTATTCATTAGACAAAATAAGATTAGGCTTGTGTATACAATATACATACTTGTACGTAAGTATCTCTGAGACAATTCTTTGTTTTTGACAAATTGGCCTCTAATTGTTTTAAATCTGATGCTGCTGGACTTTTGGTTGACACGATGTGCGACACACGGCGTTTAGTTCTATCTGAAGTCGATTTCCGATGTAAATCACTTTCCTTGATATCTTCCTTCGGCAACTAATGTTAATATGTGATAAATAATTGTTATAACATTCAACGAAAGAAATTCGTCATAAAAAAATAATGAAACATACTGCAATTATTTTGTTACTATCAGAATGCAAACGGTTCACCAGTTGAATGCCTATAAAATAGATTTTAAATGTTTACATTTTATACAACAATCTTGTAGGTTACCCATATAGTAATAATACAAATTTAGAAATAACTAATAACTATATAAAATTTAATTGAATATTTGCAACAGTTTAAACGTTATGAGTTTATTAAAGCTTTCTTGGATTGGGAGTTTATTAACTGTGTGGTTTTCGGAAATATCCATGTGGATAATGTTGTTGTTCTGACGTTTTGGAACCTTTACAGGTTCCATCCTCAGAGATTTGTAGTACACGTCTGACTGTCGCGACTATACTGAGTGTACATAATATGTATGAGACAGTCAGACGTGTACTACAAATCTCCGAGGATGGAACCTGTAACGGTTCCGAAACGTCAGAACAACATTACACACATGGATATTTCCGGAAACCACAGTTAATAGGTTTAAACGTTATTACATAATATTTAATACCTGTGTGTTATAGTCAGGTAACCACGATATAAGAGGTGTGTTAAAAGAATAACAAGAATTTTTGAAAATCGCGGGCTGTGTCAACCTGATTAAAAAATGTATTGTTGTTAGGTTAGTACACCTGTTTGAGAAATATCTGTGTATTGATTATCATATGAGCTTATCGATTCCTTGTCAGTTGTCGAATAAGTTAAACGTGTTGACAAATGAATTAGAAAATTTCCATCAAATTTTGAGATAAGAATGAAATGAAGTGCAGCAATGTCTTAAAAATGCTTTATATCGCAATTGGTGAGTCTAGTATGAGTAAAACACGTGTTAGAAGGGTTTCCAGATGTGAAAACGTTGAAGATAACGAGCGTCCAGGAAGCCCTAGCACGTCGACAACTGCTCTGTACATTCGCAAATGACTCCGTAGAAAAGTGAAGCAAATGACTGTGGATAATCACCAAATTACTAGTAGAGAAGTTGTAAATATTGTTTGAGTCTACTGATATGTCGTCCGAGCGAAGACCAATCGTCCCAGTGAAATCATTCTAAATCGTCAAGACCGAAAAAAGCACAAGTTCGGACTAATGTGAAAGTTTTTTTAATGTGTTCTTTGATTTCAACGGCATAGTGCACCATGAATTCTTAGCACGAGGTCAAACATTCAATAAAGAATACCACTTATAAATTCAACAACGTTCGCGTGAAGCGATTTGACGTAAATGCTTGGATTAATGCCGAAACAGTTCGTGACATTTGCGTTACGATAATGTACCTGCACACACTTCACTGCTTCGTTCATGAGGTTTTGCCTCAAAACAACACAGTCATGATGCCTCAGTCTCCATACTCGCCAGTCTTAGCCCCACGTGAATTTTTCTTGTTTCCAAAAATAAAACAATCTCTACTGTCTCACACGCATAGACGAGATAGAAAGTTTATCGCCTAAAAAACTAAAAGCTATTTCCAGTACCTAGATCCAAAGCTGTTTCAAATGGTGAAAGAAGCATAATTGTGTAATTTTAAATGGGGACGACTTTGAAGGGAATAATATTATTATTAATAATAAAATTATAATAATATTATTGGAGACGGATAAATAATTTTTTTATCTAAAAAACTAAAATTCTCGTATTTTTTTTAACACACCTTGTATATACACGATGCAATTGAATACGGTTTGTATATAAAATCGCTATTCGTAAATCATTGTTTCTTAAAAATAATCAAGTCGGCGGTTGAATATATAAATTATACGCACTTATGTTTCGGTCCATTTTCGTTTGATCCATTGCAAACAAAAATAAATTTAATTAAACTGATCGAGTAATTGATACAAATTATATTTAATTGTGAAATTCAAAAGACACTGTGATGGTTAATAAACAAAAAAACAATAAATGAAAAAAATTAATTGTCGACGATCCCTCTTCGCTCTTTGCGGTCTACGGGTAACGGATGAATGAACTCAATACATTTTTTAGTTAGGAACGAAAAAAATATATAGCAATTATTGTCTACTCTCTATACGGCCAACATATATATTTTTTCTTTTACGGCCAGAATACAATTGCAAAATTTATATGACAAACCATTTTTTCGATTCACTTTTCATGATTGTAATTTTTAATGTGTGATTTAAAAAAGCATGTATTGATCAGTTATATGGATATCCAGAGGACTTAATTTAAAAAATAAAATTTTAAAAACGTTCATCTATAATTTAAAGAATTATTAAAACCTTCACTGAACACAACAAACTGTGGGTCTTATAATCTTTTGTTTTTCTTTCTTCACCTTTAACTCGTTGATGATAAACACGATTTTTTTACATTGTTTAAATAGGGAATTCTAGAGCCCGGAGAAAAAGTTCGAATTAACCAAGTTCAACTGTGATATAAATTATTTTGTCATTAATGGAATTTCGTCGACACGTTCGATGTCCGTATACCGAACTATAACATGTCGGCCGCGTTTTTCTTAATTAGAATAAAAATCCAGAAAAATATAAACCCAATGTGTTTTCAATTATAGATCTGACATCCAAGCTCTATATTCGAGTATGTTTGTCACGCACGACGCACTCAAAAAATCATAATTTATGTGTATTATGATCATTTGGACAGTGACGAATTTTAGTGGTGAGGTGTTGGGGGGGGGATGACGGTTAAGTGGTCTGCAGTTACACAAATTCGGAGCCCCCATAGTCTTATAATTATTTAACGGCGATTATTTATTGAATTTAATTGACACATATTAAAAATGTGTTATATGGAACTATATTTTTCTATAGAAAGTAATAATTCAATTTTCATAGAAAAAAAAATGATTTTGTATTTACGTAATGGAAAAAAAAACCAACGGTTTTCGAGAATCTCGACGAGGAAAGTTTTTGTGCTGTCCGCGACAACAATATTATCGTATTATTATCGTTTCTGAATATATACATGTCAGTGTCGCATCGAAGGTGTGGATTCCGGGTACGGTCACTCCCCTTCCCCCGGCCCACCACCATCCTTAGCACGAACTGTAATAAATTAATATTATAACATTCTCATAAAACTTGCATAAATATTTAATTCCGTGGTTATGAATTTTTTAAATTTGTAAATTGGATGGAACTAAAATAATATGTCGATGTATTATCAAAGAATAAGATATTATATCAAATCACCAGTAGCGTTGAAATACAAAATCTCCATGTACACTGATAAAGTGCAATAATCAACGAATTCGAACGAAATCAAATAATACTGACTGACCTGCAATATATACGTATATACGTATAAATAAATACGTACCACAGAATATTCTAGAATATAAAAAATAATAAAATAATTAGTAATTTTTTGATTAAGATATTTGTACATAAGAAAAAAGTTATAAATTGACATGGATAAAATTTAATTAAAAATAAGATAAAATAAAAAAAAAATGTATTGCTAATTTTAGACTTAGTGTGATGGCTGATTCTGGATGTTGTGTGTGACATATAATCTATTTCTTTGTTTTGTTTTGATGTTAGCCATCATTGAAAATCCCTTTTCACATAAATAGGAAGTAAGAAGTAGGAAAACGTAATAGTATTCTTATCGCATTTAATGAAAATTCCAGATATTCGTTATACACTGCAAAACAAACATCTATGATAGTTCCATTTTTCAATTTATTTTCATAAGTATTATCACAGCAAAGTTTGATAATTAGATTAACAAGAACTATATTGAAATTCAAATGTTCAATGACAATTGCGAAAGGCTTTTTAATCCATTGAAAATCTTCACGAACATTTTTAGATAATCAACTATTAATAATGCTATTGATAATAGATTTAAATGCAATGAAATGGTTTTTTTAATATCAATGATATTCACTGGGTCGTCTTCTTATTAAAACTCGTTAAGAACTGACCACCTATTAATATTTCCTTTTTTTACTTTAGTTTTGTAAATATTATTTTTTTTTGAACGAGGAGATTTTTTTTGATTGATAAAAAATGTTGAATATTTTCTCTTACATCGATAAGACATTAAATCTCCCATTTTCATAATAAAGTCATACAAAAACCAATAGCTACTATAAAATTTAATATAATAGGGTTCATTTTTTACTAGTCATATCATTGATTATAAATAGTATTTGTGATCAATAATTATACATATATATTTATAGATAATAAATAAAAATATAATTTCCGAATCTTTAATCAATTTTAATCTAATAAAATTATTTTTATAATATTGACTTTCTAATATTGTGTATTCGATGTTTAACACGTAGGTAGCTATCACCTTTCATTTACTATACATAATTATTAAGACACATATATTATACACAACGTATTTGATACTAAACAATATACTCGACTTTTTAGACCCGTGCAGACCTGCAAGAGTTTAATCGATCGGTGTACAAAACGCACCTCTCTTACACAATTTAAATATCGTTAATATGAACATTTTTCGAAAACCAGACTAAAATTAATACTCGACCAACAGTCATAGTATAAAGAACAAAATTTGCGTCCTCGGTTGTGTTAAAAAATTTTTTTCAAGTGTTAATACTTTTTATTTAAAATGTTTATTATAATATTGATGGCTCAGTCAAAGCAAACACAATGATCTACGAGAAGAAAACATATGAACACGTTTCACCTTCATCGCTAACCAATCTAATTGATATTACATTTACCATTACCATTTACTTTGCCAGATCTAAGTTTTTATTTGTTGAATTCGATCATAATATCGATAATTTCAACATAAAGATTCATGCTATAACACTATTATGACACATCAGCTTATATTCAAATTTTTAAAGACGAATATATAGACCTATGGAAAATATTTTACCACTTATTCTCGAAACATCGCGAAAAAATAAAGAAAGTATTTTTTCGAATGTTAAGTTTATTACACTTTCGAAAATGGTTTATAGTGGTCAAAATATGTTGGCGTCGAATTCTCGAGTACACGTGGAACATCTCATGTTTCTCAATCGATTAAATTTATTTACACTTCGAAATTTGGAACATTCAATATTTCGAGTATTTCTTAAGAAAAACAATATTTATCAAATCGAATGTGCTGCACCAATTTGATCAAATAGTGAACATACTAGCTGTTAGAGACTTTAAAAAGATGTCAAATACCAGAAAAACGATGTCAAATATTGATAATATCCCCGATAAAGATGTCGCAGTTATTTGTTTCCCCGAATTAGACATGTTTTATCAACCGGAACAAATTGTTTGAAAACGAACAATTATCTATACGATTACTCAAAAGAATGAAGGAATCTAAAGTTTTAAGGTAATATAGATTAAATAAACATATAAATATATAAAATTTATTTTACTCTAGCTGTGTGACGAAACGACGGGCCTACAGTTTTGCCACTGACTTCAATATATTTTGAAGATATTTCAAGATATTATAAGCAAGACAATTCTATATCAGATATAATTATAAATATAGCTTTAATAAATATTATTAGTAAATAATTTTTTTTCTTCTTTTTTCAGGCTCATGACGAAATATAATAAGTTATTTAATTCTCCGTTACCGTCAATACGGTCACTACAACCAGACGAATTAAAAATGGTAAATTTAAATGATTTTATCAAACAAATATGATGTTAAACTTAATATTTTTTATTTTTTAGACGGTGGAGAAGAACGACGGAAATAAATCAAAGAATCAATTTATATCATGGATTAGTGTACGAATATTATAACTTATGTTATGGTTCATCTAAACTTAATTGCATACGCCTTGTACTTCTTTAAACCTACAGTTTTTTTTTTTCCATTATGTTTGTATAGATTTTCAGTATAACCTTATCGTATTTATTCTTTCATTGTATAATTTGATTTTTAACACTATTTATATAATTAAATTATAATAATAATAATAATAGTAATAATAATGATAATGATAATAATTAGTGTTAGAGTGAAAAGAAAGTCATGAAATAGATGATATCGTACAAATGTATAATTGTTAATTTAAATTACTAACAATTATCATCACTGTAAATTAAATATTGTAATTGTATATAACATAACATTTATAACAGTTGTTCGTTTAAAACAATTTGTATTTATTAAATGAAAAAAAATCTAACAGTTTTTAATATTTCAATAACATAATTATTTATATAGTTTATACTACACGTTATTGGCGGATTAATATTATTCTATTACAATACATTTCCGTTTGAATATTTGTCTACTCTTTATTCAAATACAGTAGAAAACTAAAACACAAACTTAGACACATATACTAAAAAAACATTATATCATAATATAATATGCTATAACACATAATTCATAAAAATTCATAAAAATTAGTATTACAATATTCATTTGTTTTGTTGAAGCGCAAATTAAAAATTTCAAAATCTACTTGATATGAAAAATGTTAATTTATCATATTAAATAACAAGAACTATGTGAATAAACAAAATGACATATTTAGCCATATAAATTGTTTTTTTTTTTTTTTATCATTTATTAAAATATACACAATCTGTAAACGTTGTTTTACAATAAGTGTATGTGATGAGGGTGACTGGCTTGAGAGGCTGGAGATAAGAAGCCTCCCATTGGAGGCACTTAAGGTTAGGATTTTAGGCTACGATTGTAATGAGCTAGGAAGAGAGAGTGGGATTACAAAATTATGGGGAGATAGAGGTATAAACAATTTTAGATTAGTAGGTCACGACACCAGGTACGTTTAAGACGCCTTCTGGGGTCACCAGGGATAGCGTTGGTGGATAGCTCAGAAATCAGGGGATTACGATGACTGTGGAACTTGGAGTGTGTGCGTTTGTAAAAAGTTTTTGCGACGTTTAGGACTGATTGAATGGCTAGATCTCTATGTAGAGTGTCGTTAGATACATAGTAGGGAGCTTTGATTATTTGGCGGAGACATTTTGATTGGAAAATTCGAATTTTGTTTAAGTTGGACTTTTTGGCTGCACCCCAAAGTTGATCGATGATTTTATTTTGTTTGGCACGCAGCCGGCCACATTACGCAGCCGTCGCGCTTCTCAGCAGACGTACGAACGCGCGCGATCGATATTAATCAATTGCCGGCAACGCCGAAATCACCTTTTATTCTACACGTGTTTGTCAAAATCGGTTTGTTCTATACATTATTCACTGGCCTAAAATAATAAAATAAACAATCAAAATAGTGTTGCGTGTCAATATACGCGGTTGGAAACCGATGTTGTTATTAATATGAGTAATTTCGTTTAATTATATGAATGATATCCACACAGTCGCGTTAATTTTTTTGCTGTCGTTTATATAATTAAATTAGTTAAACAAAGCTTAGAGAAACACGAAAATGTCTACCAGGAACGCGTGGTCCAATGTTCCATTGATTCAAAACAACAAAATAAGCCTCGTCCAGGAGACGTTGGCGGGGACGAACAAGATTAAGAAGACGCGATGGTGGACGAAAATAATTAAAAACATTTCGATACCGTTTCACCATGACGTAAGTAGTAAGAGTTCAACGGCGGTAGTGGAAGATGTTATTGATGCGACGGAGGACGTTGTACAAAGAGTGGCGGCATCGATGGAGAATTCGTCGACCGCCGTAACGAAGAACTGCAGGCAACGCGTGCAGCAGTTGTCCGTCGCTCCGTCGTGGGACGAGACAATATGTCTCATCCAGAAGGATTCGTCGACGATAGCAAAGACGCATACGAAGGGGCGCTGGTGGAGAAAAGTGAAAAATCTCGTGTCACAACCGCTCCACAGAAGTGAAGCGGACGACGAAACAGTCGAGTGCACCCGAGCGTTTTCGTATAAAAAATTCAAAAACGAAGAAGCGGACGTGGAAGTCAGGCCGGGGTCCAAGACGGTCATCCGCATGTATACCGAGTACTTGGCCGGGAGTAAGAGTGAACCGTGTCAGAGCGCTTATTCCAATCAGGAAGTCGACGGACACGACAAAACGTTTGGTCCAGTCGGCGGGCGAGAGAGACTTGCTGGTGTCCAGCACGAATCCTCGTGCGTATCTCAAATCCCTACGCTGACACGGGAGCACGCCGAAGTAGATGAGTGGAAACCGCGCACGAGCACGTTTCCAGATCACGAAAGCACACTCGGCGAACTGCGAGCTCGGTTGGACGACCCTGTGATCAGACACATTTCGCCGATGCCTGGAAATTCCCTAGACAACTGCTTGGACCAACAGTACACCTTACGAGTCGGCTGGAACACGAATATGATTTCATTTCCTGACAACGACGAACCGTATAACCTAAGTTTTTGTAATAACGGAGTATTATTGTCTTAAAAAATGAACAGTCTGTCTTTCTGTATGTATTTGTAATATATTATTTTTCTATAATCTATTTGTACCAGTTTATTATATCTCATAAATGTGATCGTTATTGTCAAAAGAATAGGACAAGCGGACGCCGTTTATACCGATCATAGTAGAGCATTCGATTCGGTGTCGAATACGATAACGAATTCGACAAACAAAAAAATGTAGATTTATTTATAATTTATAATTATATTATACCTTATATTTTTAATTTATTATTATTGTAATATTATCGCGAAATTGTCGCGATAACGACGACGTTGCCGGGAATGCGTGTACTGCGCGTACGGAGGTTTGTCGCGTGAGAGTAGCCGCCGTAGCCGAACGTAAAATCGATGCTCGCGTAATTATATTTAATAAAAGTCTTCTTTCTATTTTTATTTGTTTTTTTCTTTTGTTCTAATCCTTTCCTACACACACCCATCGCCGGTTTCAACCTAGGGTACGACACAAATTCAACTAAAAATACAATTCGAATACGAATTCTCACCGTTTGTTTATAACTCGGACTATTTTCTTAATTTGTATTTGTATATGTACGAATTTAACTTATTCGCGTCACGATACGTTTTCAAAAAACCCGGC
>CM032339.1:39275002-39292379 GCA_019022885.1 Schlechtendalia chinensis
TACATAACTCGATAAATACTTTGAAAAGGTAAATAATACTGTACTTGATCTACCTAGAATTTAACGTTCTCAGAGAACAATAGAATGTATTGGAGAACTAGAGCTTTGTGTGTGTGTGTGTGTGTGTGTGTGTGTGTGAATGTATGTTATGGTATTTTATTGATTTTAAATTTATTCTCCCCCTTTCAATATCCTGATATATTTTAAACGCACTGTCCCGTAAGAAAACTGCTTCTACATACACATTCATTTCGCATTTACGTACAATTCACGTCTATAAATATTTCTTAAATTTAAATCAAATGTCTGCGAAAGCCTCAAGTTACTTTGTACTATTTTGTTGATCTTTAATAGAATACTATTCAATGGAATGGTATCTTCATTTGAACGGACGCATTCATGAAACTATTTAAAAAGTTATAACACACAAACACACACACACACGCGCACACCCATACACACACACACACAAACACACACACATACACACACACAAAGCTCTAGTTCTCCAATACATTCAATTATTCTCTGAGAACGTTAAATTCTAGGTAGATCTAATACAGTATTATTTACCTTTTCAAAGTATTTATCGAGTTATGCAACTGTCTGAGATTTTTTTTAATCGAAATTGTCATTCTATGCACCAGCGCAACAAACCTGCAGACCAACGAGTACATTCAATGTCAAAACCGACAATAGTATGAATTGTTTAACAAATTATTCACGCCATCATGTAAATATTATACCTGGTATATAATTCTTGGTGCTTAAAATACGTTTAAGTATAGCACACACTTAAAAGAATTATGTCATGCCATGTAACCATATATGTATTGAACAAATACATTATTTTTCTCTCTCACACTCTCTATTTTTTTTATTACAATCATAATTATTGTATAATACTTACCGCAAACAGGTTTCGTTAGTAAATACATGTGTGCTTATCCATTTACAGTCATTTATACCAGTATTCAACAAGTATATGCAAATATATGATATTATAAATTATAATACATAATAGGTCAGTAGCGTGTTTCCAATATGATTTTCATTTATACACGATCCTTTCAAACGCTCAACGAGGAGTAAAGCATCGATATAATAAATAATAATAATAATAATAATAAGAAGAAGAAGAAGAAGAAGAATAAAAACAACAACACCAACAACAACACCAACAACAACAATAACAACACTAACACCAACAACAACAACAAACACAACAACAACAATAACAATAACAGTTATAATAATAATAATAATAATATGAAAACGTGTGTGTGTGTGTGTGTGTGCATGTATGTAATGGTAACAATTTATTGATTTCAAATTTATTCTCCCCCTTTCAATATCCTTGATACGCCATTGTGACATTTATTTAGCGCGGCAAAAAAAATTTGCGCGCGGCGAACACATGTAGAGGACAAGCGACGATATTTATTCATTTAAGTGCGTTAAGATATCGTTTTTCAACGATTCTTCTTGCGTCCACCACCACAAACTGTACAACGACACGGTGGTGGTAGGACAAATTTGAATCGAGAATTCCGCCGAAACACAAGTAATCGTTGACGTAAATAGCGAAAGGCGATCACGCTCGTAGGCACGTCGCCTGATGATTACCAAGATACCGTGTGTTATAAAACAATATCAACCGTAAATTAAACCACTTACTTGACTAGTGAATAAACGTTTCGTGTTGTATAATTGCTCACATCCGAGCGTAGTCTACCCGGTGAAGTCCATCGCGCGATGAATAGATAGATATTTAGATACTTATCGTAGAACTACTAATCGTGTCACAACGTTGAGACGTTATTAACAAATTTACCTGTATAAAAATGCTGATATTGAACAATTTTTAACTCCAACAATCAAATTACATAGATGCTTGTCAGATATAGGACAATACCATCTGTATCCCACGGATCACACATTATTATAAAAATATATGAAAATATCACATGCACCTTCGATAACATAAATACAATAATTACATATGTCGAAAATAAAAATAAAAAAATACAATATTTTGAAGCTTGACTTAATGTAAAAGTGCGCGTCGATATCGTCTTCAAACCAAATTTTGCTGCGACCACCACGGCGAACTGTACAGCATACCGGCTACTGTGCGACAACTCTGTTTCACGAATTCCGACGAAACTAGAATAACAGACGACGTGCTCAGAGAATACTACAATTATCAGTACATATTATAAAATACAAAGTGGATGTAAGTGTTCACAAACTACTATATATAATATAACTATAAAATAATTCGATCCTGGGACGGTACAAATGGTAAGCCGAACTCGCTCTTAGGCAAAAACCTTAATATCAAATTTAGTAAATTAATACCGACTGTAAAAAGAACCCAAATAATACCTGACTCGTGAACAATCGTAAAGAAACGAAACTGCTCACATCCTATCGTATTCTTTTTGACGAAAACTATTGCGCGTAGAACCCATATGTTTTGTAGATCTTCTTCACGAGGAACATCGTTGAGAAGTTCTCAGCAAAATTACTCATTGAAACATGCCGATGATCTCAATTGTTTTTACTCGAAACAATAAAATCACATACATGCTTGTCAAACATATCAATTTACATAATACTAAATATTTAACACAATGTTAAAAAAAACCTATATATTGTTTCTTGTCATTATATATGTAGTAATACAAAAAAATATAAAAAAGGAATTAAAAGATTAAATAACACGAGTCAAGAGGTGTGAATTCGAGAACCGTCTTGCCTGTTCAATAAGAAATAATCACAATAATATCATGCAAGTATATAATAAGTTTATTACCTTTTTTGTCGTCTTGAAGATTTGCCTGTTACGGATTTCAACTTTTGCGGACAATATTTTTATTAATTAAGGTAATAACTTGTAAATCAAACAGAATATGAAAATGAAATGTTGGTACGCTAACTTTGACTTGATGCAAAGTCAGCGCCAAGAAATAAAAACAACTCAAAAAACGATGATTTCCACGTTGTAAGAAATTAGAGTCGCCTAATTTCGGAAAACCGATCTGTTGAGTCGTTCTTGATAAGTATGCGTATACTCTTAGGTAGACAGAGACGGTCTGTCTGTCAAGTGGACTGTGACGATCTGAGTGCCCTCTGAAAGCTGGAGGGTGTATTTATCGATATATTTTGAAGGACATATACTAAAATTTCGGTCCCACAAGGTTATCGCTTATTTATTTTTCTATTTTCTGCGAATTTTGCGCAGTCTAAAATTTGTTCGTAGTGTCACAAATCTGCGACCTTTGTGTTCACCTGATTATATATGTGTGATTCGTCTCGTTCTTTCTTCTTTTCTCTTCTTCTTTTTTTATATATTTACTATTTCTGTTATCGAGTATAATATTCTTTTGTTTGTTAATTTAATTGTATTATATTAAAAATCAAATTGAAGTCAAATAGCGAATTCATCTTATGGGACTGAAATGTTTTAAGTGTATTATACTAATATATAAAATACGCATTAAATTATATGTGATTATAAAATTACTATAATTGTTATTCCTATAGGGGATTTATGATCGGTGTTCCGAGAAAATTGAGTTCTAATATATTTATTAAAATATAAACAAAAAAAGTGTTCATAATAAAAACTAATACAGAAGTAGTTGTTAAATATTACAAATTCATTTCCAAATAATTTTTGTTATGATATGAACGTATGTTATTACATGCATTTGTTAAAGTATAATCAATAAAATTTTATTTTCTTTTACATGGTCTCAGTTATGATATGAGTGCGTATCATAACATATATAAGAGCACATAAATAACGCATTTCAAAATATTTGGACTTATCAACATCCACGAGCTGTACAACAACCAGGCAGGTATGCGACAATGCCGATTCGCCATTTTTGGCGAAACACTAGTACCCGTCGACGTGTAGAAAAGGCAGTCAAGTCCGATTCGAACGATCGTTAATTTTTATTAAAAACTAACAAACGCAAGGAAACACACGTCGACGGCAAGGCACCATATTTTTTTTTTGCATGCTACGATACTGTTATTCGGCAAATTTGCAAGCGTCCACCGCTATGGGATTTATAACAACCAAGCTGGGATGCGACAATGCCGATTCGCCATTTCTGGCGAAACACTAGTACCCGTCGACGTGTAGTAAAGACAGTCAAGTCCGATTCGTACGATCGTTAATTTTTATTTAAAACTAACAAACGCAAGACAAACACTCGTCGACGAAAAGTCACCAGATTTTTTTTTTATGCATGCTACGATATCGTTATTCGGCATATTTGCACGCGTCTAGTCTTGTAAATTGTAATGATATGCAATCATACCATAACTGAAACCATGTAATAAAAAATAAACTTTAATAGATTATACTTTAACAAATACATGTATAAACATACGCTCATATTATAACAAAAATTATTTGGAAATGAATTTGTAATATTTAACAACTATTTCTGTATTGGTTTTTATTGCGAACACCTTTTTTAGTTTATATTTTAATAAATATATTAGAACTCAATTTTCTCGGAACGCCGATCATAAATCCCCTATAGGAATAACAATAATATTAATTTTATAAACACATATAATTTAATGCGTATTTTACATATTTGTATAATACACATAAAACATTTCAGTCCCATAAGAAGAATTCGCTATCATACTTCAATATGATTTTTAATATAATACAATTAAATTAACAAACAAAAGAATATTATATTCGATAACAGAAATAGTAAATATATAAAAAAAATAAGAAGAGAAAAGAAGAAAGAACGAGACGAATCACACATATTTAATCAGGTGAACACAAAGGTCGCAGATTTGTGACAATACGAACAAATTTTAGACTGCACAAAATTCGCAGACAATGGAATAATAAATAAGCGATAACCTTATGGGACCGTAATCTTAGTATATATCATTCAAAAAATATCGATAAATACACCCTCCAGCTTTCAGAGGGCACTCAGATCGTCACAGTCCACCTGACAGACCGACCGTCTCTGTCTACCTGAGAGTATACGCATACTTATCAGGAACGACTCAACAGATCGGTTTTCCGAAATTAGGTAACTCTAATTTCTTACAACGTGGAAATCACCTTTTGAGTTGTTCTTGATTTCTTAGCGCTGATTTTGCATCAAGTCAAAGGCGGCGTCCCTACCTTTCATTTCATATTCTGTTTGATTTACAAAGTTATTACCTTAATCAATAAAAAAAATAAATTGTCCGCAAAGGTTGAAATCCGTGACAGGCAAATCTTCGAGACGACAAAAAAGGTAATAAACTTATTTTATACTTGCATGATATTATTGTTATTATTTCTTATTTAATAGGCAAGACGGTTCTCGAATTCACACCCCTTGACTCGTGTTAGTTAAAATCATTTCATACTCCCCATTATTTTTCCTTTCACCATTTAATCTTTAAATCCCCTTTTTATATTTTTTTTTACCTACAAAATGATCATGGACCGTAAAGGATACCACATACCTGACAGGTGAATTAGCGAAAATGGGTCGCCAATCTGCTCATATCCGATCGCTGTCTATCTCACGAAATTCATTGAGTGGAGAAACGATTCCATTCGTACATCTATTACAAAAGTTACTAAGTTTAGAAAAATGTAATAAATTTTTCGTTTCAAAATACTGATATTGTTAAATGTTTCAACTCGATACATTCTGCATAGATGCTCTACAGACATATGACAAAACTTTTTGTATCCCACAGATCATAGTATTATTATATAATATCCCACAGATCATAGGATTATTATGAAAAAATCATATGCAATTTCGTCTACGTATATACAACAATTATAATCGCGATTAAAAAAAAAAAAAACCATATGTTATTGATTGACATTAAATTACATTTCCATGCGTTCATCGCCGCCAGCTGTACAACTACCAGGCGGGGATTCAAATACGCTGAATCACAAACTCCTTCGAAACACTAGTAGACGTCGACGTGCATTAACGACAAAAAGTCCGATTCAAACAGTCGTCAGTTTTCATAAGAGTATATGTTCACGGCAAGAACACGTCGACGACAATCGACATGATTTTTATTTTAACGCGTAAAGTTTTCTACTTCGACAAATTTTCTCGCGTCCACCGCCACTAGGTGTACAACAGCCCAACGGTGGTATGACAACGCAGTATCGCCAAATCCGCCGAAACATGAGTAACCGTCGACGTCCACAGGAAATACTAGGATTATTAGTTTAGAATTCTGTATGCATAACAAGTACATAAAATTTGGGACGGTACGATGGGCAAACTGAATACGCTCGTATACTCGTCGTCGGACAGTTACTAAAATACCGGGTGTAGTAAATTAATACGGACCGTAAAAAATCTACATACCTGACTTGTTAACAAACGTAAACGGAGCTGCTACGTAAACTGTTCACATCCGTTCGTCTTCTACCCGGCGAAGTCTATCGTGCGTGGAAACGATAATTTTAATAGATCTACTACAAGAAAAACAATTTTGAGAATTTTTAACAAATTTACCGATGCGAAATGCTGATATTGCCAACTGTTTCATTTCTAGAAAATCTACATAGATGCATGTCAGACATATGACTATACTTCTGTATCCCACATATCATAGAATTATTACATACATATATATGAATAACTTATGCACTTTCGTCTTTTTTTCGGAACGAATGCAGTTTAGCCCGTATTCTGGAACACACTGAAAATTAATAACGTTTTCGGAATTGGACGTTCACACAATGGAATTTTTCAGTTCAAACCATTCCAAAACGTGATTTTACCCAATGTGTGAAGAATCCAAACAAATCGGTATACTTATGGCATTGACGTGTACGTCATGGAGATATCATTCGTAGTCCTCGAAGAAAAATAAAGGAAGGCCGTACGTTGTTTCTCGAATAGTAAACCGCTGTTGTTGATCTCGCGGAAGCCGGAAAATGACTAGTTACAAAGTTATATATAACTAGTGCCCGGAAATTCCGCTAGCTTGGTACATAACCCGTTACGCAGTTGATCGTTCGCGTACCTGGTTTGGATATTTACCAAAGGGCTGATTTCCCGGCAATACGATATTAAATGAAAACCAAAAAAGAACTGTATAAATACGTTTTCGTCTCATTTAAATATCGTCGAACTCGAATAACGTTTTCGACATTCGCCGATCATATCCCACGCGCAGCAGACAAAAGACGACGACAAAGCAATTGTTATGTTACAACGTAATACGATTTCGTACAACACGATGTTGCCCGATCGAACGTCCGTATTTCTACGTCTATTTTCTGTTAGTATTACGGTCAAGACGACAAAATAAACTCATTTTCAAAAACCGACTACGATCTACTGAATTTCCGTCAACGATCGAAATCGAAAGCAATCGGTCGACGAACAGAAAACCTCGTGGGTACCTTGGAACCTAACCGTTTTAGTCGCTCAGAAAATATTCCGATCGGTTTTTCTATATTTTTAAAAATGTATAATTCGAATGATCGCGTATTTTACACAACATTGAAAGTTCATCATTTATTACTCATCAGAATTCATATTTACAATTAAATATTTAGGCTAATAGTAGACTCGTAACTGTTGAGTGATTTCCTACGATTGTCTTTAATTTTAAACGGTTTATTTGTTTTTATCGTGCAATAAATTTGTACAACCGCTTTCGTTTTAACGTAGACATCGCGTCAAAAACCGGCACTAACTGACATATTGATATATTTTTGTCATAATACTCATAATCGTTTAACCAATAACCGAATTTATCGTAATCCTAATGTCCCGTAACGAGTTTGTTATTGTGATTACATTATTAGGATAGTAGGTACTAATGTGATTACGTTTTGGTACCTCCATTTTGTCATTATTTTGAAATAAAGATTAAAATAACGTCCGCTATTCGGAGGTTTTCCTCTTGAAAAGTAGTGAAAATGTCCCCGTTCCCAAAAAAAACGTCCGCTATTGGGAGGTGTCCGCTATTGGGAAGTGTCCGTTAGAGGAGGTTTCACTGTATCTAAGAATAACATATGCACATTCGTCTACATAAATACAAAAGTTTTACCCACTGTTCAAAATAAAATGTATTATATTCCTATTCATTTGTAACTCTTTGTAACTTATTTATTATAATTTATAACCTCACCGTTTTCAAGATATGAGAATTCCAAAAAGTGTGGCCAGCCTCTAAGTTAATCAAATCGTCAGAAACAATTTCTTACTTTCTATAAAAAATTTGTAATTATTTGAAGCTAACCTTTTATAATTAGCTATTTCACCATTTTCTTGATAAAGTTATATTAAAATTAATGGTCAGCCCCCCAAATAGAAAACTGCTCTATGAACTTTGTAAATAATAAATGCAATTTCTCGGTAAATTTTATTTAATATTGTAATTTTTAACTACATTTTAGTAATAAGTAGTACATCTTTATGTCTTAATACTATGTTTTGAATACAAAAATAAAACATTGCTATTATGATGACAGATTTTTTTTTTTTGAACCTCATTTATATATTATTTTAATCTTCCGGTCTCCAATTACTTGCCGACCCCTGGTCTAGGTAACCATTTATTCCTCCGCAACTCCACAATATCCTGTATCATGAAACGTACCCTCGACGAGATATGTTTCACAGACGTCAACTTTTTTAGATTAGCGAATGTATCATTCAAACTGCACCACTGCAAAAACAATATACACGTAGATAAAACATCAGTGTAAATAGATTTTTTAGAATTTTGTTGATATATACAAAATGAGTAGGAATATATGTTTTAACAATTTCATATTCAATTTTCAACTCTTAAATACCGAAATATTGCTTGCCTTTCAAATTGTAATCGATAAAAAGTCATTTTACACAAAATTTGAAAAAATTTATTCCTGGAATTAAAAGTATTAAGTATTATTAATTAAAAGACGATTAAAAGTATATTGACTCTTTCTTTGAAATTCTTTAAAAGTTAAACTTTAAAAACTTCAAGGAAAATTCGGACCAACGTGTTTTAACAATTTTCAAATATAAATTATTATATTCAGAAATATTTCGAATATAAATACGTCCCTGTCGGTATTAAAATTTAAACACTGAAATATAAAAATAAATTATCTTTGGTTAGTAATTACGATTACCATCTTTAGTCGTAAAAAAAATGTAATTTATTTATTTTCATAAAAAAAAAATCGAAAATTAATATTTAAATCTTTTAATTCATATTAGCCCGATTTATTTGAAAACTTTTTTATGATATCGACTGTAAAAAGAACAAATTATTATACGTAACAATTCACATATATTAAAAAATTAAAAATCGTGTAAAAAAATAAATAACCGATTATTGAAACTGTAATCAATTCCAAATAAACTTTTGTGTGCGACACAACTTATCGCGAAATTCAAATTAGTAATTTGTTGGATACAATTAAGTTTAAATCATACACAACGAAAAAAATAAGATGACCTGTTGTAAATTAATTTTCTAGAAAAACATAATTATATCGAATTTTTAAAAAAAAGATAAATAATACAAATTTGATCACAAAAAATAATAATTACAACATCGTTATAAAACCAAATCATAAAATAAATAATTTCTTTTTTGGTATAAGTACACACTTGTTCTAGTTCTTTGCCTGAAGTTCTTAATTGGTTGCACAAGCATTCTATTGGTTCCTCTGACTGTTGGCAGATCAGGTACGCAATACAATACTGCATAATTTTCGGAATGATAATGTGTCGATTAAACAACTCGCCAATAAAATTAAAAAAAATAGTGTACAAAGTGATTTTTAAAAATTATAAACCAGCAATTATGTGTCGAGAAATATAAACAATATTCATTATACATATATTTAAGAAATTTGTCTACACATTCCATTCTGTACTTATTCCTAATTCTAATATTTAATTTTTATCCTTAATTTGTTATAACAATATTAATATATAAATAGCTATATTTATGATTTCAATTATAAATTCTTAAGAACTATACACGTTAGTGTGAATTGCCACGTATTTAAATTCGATGAATATTTCCCGAATAATAAGCGTATTTAAGATTAATACACGATAAAGTCTATGAGACTTTGGTATTGCAGTTGACATTGAAAATTATAACAAACGGAAAGTTGAAATTTAAAATTCAAAAGTATATTTGTTTATTTAAATTTGAACAGTTTAAAAAAAAGTATATTGCCAATTAAAACAAAAAAAATACATTGCCTAAAGTATGAGAAGTGGGGATATAATGTTACCAGCAATTTCCAACGAAACTGTTACCGCCAAGCGACGGAAAATATAATGTGTACGAGACGGGTGACTCTGCTTTCCGATTTTACAAATAACGTTAGACGTACACGGAAGTTGACATAAAGTGAACACTATAACTTCTAATTAATTATTACCTAGACGAATATCAATACAAGTATGTCTATAAATATGCATATGCACAAACGGGCATATGTCCGTGGTAACCACTTGTGACAACAAGGAAATCCAAACGTTACCGTGTCTGCTAGCTTCTCAGCGACGTAGACGGATTGATTGGTATGGCGTTCATGGGCCAGATGGCAACCGAAGTCGACGTTTTCAAGACGGCTCGGAACAAGATGTAGAATGTTGGCACAGCAACGGCGTAACACACACACACACACACTGCAACGTCAAGCCACGCCAACAGCAGCTCAACAACGACCACGGCGGCGTCACAACACCAGAAAAGACGTCGGGTTTTAGAGACGACGAGAGGGAGGCAAGTTCGCGAAGTTTCTACGCCTGCACCGCGGCCAAACGGACAATTTGCCATTTCGTTTGGCGCGAACGTGCGGACATTCGATTATTTGACTTGCGAGAATAGAAACGTTGGCGCAATATTCTTTCATTTTCGTTGTATCTGAATTGAAGTTCTTCCTTGTTTTCCTATATAATATACATTTAGAATATATATTATAAAATGCACATACTAACTGATTGAAGTGTGATCTGGTTAGGTAAGTTATATTTTATGTATACGACAGAATATGTTTATACTGTCTACATATTTTAGTGGCTTACGAGGGCTTAAATATCGTAATTTATATATATATATATATAGATCACTGAGTCCCACAACTCTGCGGTTTTCAGTTCCTCTATATACATATAACAAAAATGAGTGATTTGGCAGATTTAAAAACGTTGTTAATTATCACCCATAACGATTGGCCTACTGCAAAATTCTAACCAAGCGACTGATAATAAATAAATAACAATAAATTACGGGATCTCTGTATGATGTTATTTCCTCTAGTTTTTTCGCGGAATTCGTTTGATGTGCCATGTCCGACTCAAAGAAATTCTGACATTTCTTAATGCTAAGCCACTTGAACGACTTTATCTTTTTACTTTCCGCACAAGTCACTTGTATGGATTGTATAGCCGAACATAAGGCAGCATAAAGTGGCGCAAAGTTTTGTTCTTGGATTGCCTATATATAAAATGCAGAATAATATGTGAAAATACAAATTGATTTAAAAAGAAAATGGTACCAATTTCTATTTATTGATACGTAAATCGTTTAAATTTTATAAATTTTATAAAACGAATTAGGAATAAATTTTATTCTATAATTGTTGTTACATTTTTTGCAATTAATTTTAACTAAATTTCCTAACAATTTCTTTTGAACTTGATAAATTAACTTTTTTCTTCTAGCGAAATCTTAAGTCGCGCGGTCTTTATATAAAGAAGTACGTATATATTATTAGTATGTGTTAAATCATTACAAAATAGGCCATAATGACTAAATTATATATATTAACATATACTTCATAATACTATACAAAAGTGAAAATTGTAATAAGAATAAGTTAGTCTTTTCTAACCTAGATATAATATTTTTTCAATTTTAACTCTAGGTGAATAACACTAATCAAAATTTTGTTTTCGTTAACTGTACTTTAACTTTTAACTATAGGGGTCATATTTTCAATTTAACATCACTTATATATCTAAGTTAATCGCAGCGCCTTTAACAAAAATATCCAACTTATAGCTGATACTAAAACCATTCCAAATCGAAAATTTAATCATATTTTTTTCCTATAACATAATAATATATTACTCTTTCGAAAACCAAATCGACGGCGTTCTCCAAACGTTCAATTGTGTTTATCTGCAACGCCATAAAACTCTTAATCAACTCATTTATGTTTTCCATCGTGAGCTTATTTAAAATTGACCGGATGTTTTTATTTGTTTTCTGTTGATATGAATATAAACATTGACTATTTAGCTTAAACGTTTGATTAAATACTATTGATATAAACGTGTACACGTTCTGTATATTGTTTGTTAACATTTATTTTAAACCACGTTTACGACACGGTTTTATAGCCGGAATCGTCGAAAATATTATCAATAGTATTTTTTTTAATTTAGCTGGTTTTCGATACTATTTAATTTTATTATATTTAACTAGAACTCCTATAATATAATATATACCTCAGTAACTTTCGATTCAATATTCATTATCGCGACAACACCATTAAAATCCATCGCTGCTCGTCTTGCCGCGATCGCTGGTATCCACGCGTTCTCGGTCTTATCCAACACGACATTCTTATTTGATGACAAATACATATGTACGACTATTCTTCTTGTTTTTCCTTCACCGATACTGCTTGATTTAATAACTGGAATCTAATAACAGGAATCGATTTAATCATATTCAGTATATTACAGAATTAAAGATTTAACCATTTTCGGACCCTAAATCTAAAAAAAAAATATATTTCCTTCATACATTTTTTACGTAAGAGCAATACACAAATAACAAAGTTTGGAGACTGCTCGATCTGACGAAACTACAATAAGATTTTTGCTGGTCCAATTTTAATTATTCTGTGTAAAAATTTATAATTGATATTTTTTCTAGGGGATAACTTGGGTAAGTTTTTCAAATTATAAAAAACGTCAGCATCATTTGCTCTTTTGCTTTCTTTCACGACTATACGAGGTCGGCCATACACCAGTAAATAATATTAATAAAATATTCCCTTTTTATCTTTAAATGTTCCCACGTAAGCTAGTAGAAATGTCGTCAATGATAATTTAAATGTTTGAAGACATTTACATAATTGTGGACATATTAGAAAAGCGTTTGCTACCCTACTAATTAAATTCCTAAAAACATAATCTTTTGTAAACATGTTTAAAAATCACATTATAATTTTAAATGAATTTGTTTAGTATATAATATGGTGATTCAAAAATACATTAATATTTAAAATATTCGCGATCTACAAATAATCATAAAATGTATACACATCAAAAATAATATTTATACATAATTTACCCCACTAGAATTTACATCAATATACATGCTTACGATTTTATTGAAAACCTACGTATGACTACACAAAATATACAACTTACTTAAAAATGTCAATTTAAGAAATTGTCCACTTCACCAAACGATCTACTATTATGATGATTATAAATATGTGTACTTACTTCTATTGAACTGATCGGGGTTGGATCGAACAATTTTTTTTCGTCACCTTCATCTTCGATATTCTGTTCTTTAATAGCAGTTTGGGATTCAACATTGTTACGACGTTTTTAATTTCGCCATTTGCTCTTCTTTGATACATAGAAAATTCATTAAAATATTTTAATCGGTTTTGATACACATAAAATAACTATTGAATTTTAAACATTAAAATAATTGTATGTTTTTTATGCTTTTAGAACATTCATAAGTACAGAAATCTTAGTAATTCACACGCGAGTTTCATAATCATTATATAATAACACATGAATATTTAAAAAAATAATGTTTAAATCTTATGACAGCTTTTTCAAAAATTTAAACATTGAGTTTCGTTAAAATATATTAACTTTGTGATTTTTATTCATGAACGCTCTATATAGATATACCTTTTTTGCGATCTCTTTATTTTCACATTTTCCACTCTAAAATGAATAAAATTCCAACAGGTAATAATTCACATGTAATAATGTAAATATAATGTTATTTAAGAAAGTATTATTTATAATATAAGAACCTTCTGCGTCAATCATTGTTTCTTTTTTCTCTTCCATTTTGGTGGAAATCATCGCCATAGACGTCCGTTCCACTTCTTCAACGGCTTTCGTGGCCGTTAATGTCTTGTGTAACTATTATTATAAAGTTTAAATGATATATTTATGTATTATTTAAATAATTAAATTATATATATAGATAGATAGTATTGAAGTTATATAATATATATAGATATAGTAAATATATAAATCTAAAGTTGTTTTTCTTTTATCTAAAAGTATTAGATGAAAAATTAATATTTAAAACTCCATGTAAAATGATATAACTTACTTAAAAACGTCAATTTAAGAAATTGTCCACTTCACCTAACGGTCTACTAATATAACAATATAATTTATAAATATATGTTGTTCGCCGAAACGGCTCTTACGAATGGGGCATTTGGCCGCTTCGACTCGCGTCTAATTATGACAAGAGGTGACCTCGTAAATCGTACACTTACAAAAAAACACCAAGGGTATAATAGCGCTAAGGGCCCAATAAATATAATTCAATGTAACAAGTAAAAATACACGGTTAACATACAAAAACGTGCGAACGCAACGCTGGATAATATATATAATAATTGTTTGACAGTGATAAATAAACAAGGTAAAGACATGATAGAAATATCACCGATGACCGCGCCGTTGCATCGGTAATATCGTGTTCCCGGACGGATTCAGTGCTGCCACCACAATCGCACGCGAAATAAGAATCAATGTCCGCCGCACACGTAAACTAATGAGGCGACGCACTCAACACGGCGAACGAAAATGTAAGCACAATGCGAATTTCGTACGCACACGAAAATCCGCGTACGCGAAAGACGACACACACGGGTCGCGAAATGCGTTCAAAACACCCGCGCGAATACAAGCCGGGTTGCTCGACGCACACGAGAATTGAACCGGCACGCACAACAATGTACAAACGTGAACGCGGTTCTCGGTGAAAGATGTCTCACACGAAGACGGAATGCGAGGACGCGAAAATAATACGGCGAATGGCACAAGGCACTCGCGCCAGTAGAAAAGCGGACAACGTCGGCCAGCGGACGAAACCTGGACTCGCTTAGGACGTACGTAATACGTCTCGACGTGGTTCAAAAGCTTATCGGCTGTGAAAGTGGGGCGACTTTTCTTGAACCTTCTCGAACGAAATCCGGTTATCGTAGTATCGTCGGGTCGTTTGACAGCTGCGATAACGTCACGTAATGCGGTTCAAACATATGTTCTTACTTCTATAGAAGACGAACAACAAAACTTTGATTTATTATTTTCAACAATCTTTTTATTATTCTAAAAAAACTATTTATAATTATACGCAGTAGAAACTTAAGTTGACTATAGTCGAAAATATTCAAAAAATTCTCGTTTAAACACATAATATTATACTTATATGATATTTTATACTAGACTGGATATTAATGATTTGAAATTTAAAATTAAGCTACATTACGCGTTAATTATTTAGCTAAATATGTTACTGATAAGTTAATATATGTATGTTTAAATGAAATGGCTTACCATTTTATTTTCCGCAGCGATGGCTGTCACACCGTCGAGTGCATTCTGAACTGTACATTTTTTCGTTGATGATCTACGACAGCGGAAACACGACAGTGGACCAATCTTTTTGATTGATTTCCATGCCGATTTTTTACACCGCTTGACAGCTTTAAACGGTCTCCGTAAAGCGTCCATAATGATTTTTCGCTATGTATGTCTTGACCGTAATGCAAACGAAAATCTATAATAATATTGACTGGTTTTGAAAACAATATTGACTAGCAACTGTTTATTAAACACGTATCGATGTTATTTGTTTGTTATTATAATGGCTTAAATATTGGCTTCTTTATATTGGCCAATATAATACACAATATTTGCTATGTATACTGGACATTGTAAAATATAACTCAGTAATATATTTATTTAATACAATATAACACGTTTTAAAGTACAATGAATTTATATATGTTTCTGTATTATACATATTTTGGTAAATTTTAACATTGTCTTTTATTTTTTGTATATTTACTATTTAATTTGCATATTTTTAAGGTTTTTGACGAATTTTTGGTAATTTGAGACAATTCGCTACTCCGGTAGAATCGTTCGGTGGCGAATACCGTTTTGTATTATGGTCGCCAACTGGTGGTGAGGTTTTCGGACACACGCCGAATTTTTTTTAAAATGAATTTTCATATAGGAACATATAATAATATATAAATAAATAAAAAAAACGTGTATAATTTTAAGGTATAATTTAAGTTACTTATTACGTTTCCTACATGGGGGATTTTATAAAATAACCTCATTATTCATAAACTTCGATTTCACGCCTTGTAAACATCCAAACAATACCTTTTTTTTTTTATAACGTCATTATATTATAATAATAATTATATAACGTCATTATATTATATTATTATCATTTTATAAAAAAATTATTATATTATGATATAACCTTGAAGGAGGGTTAGTCAAATTGCACGAGGGTAGCCCGGCAGCCGCCAAATGGTGTGACGAACTCAGTATACGTTTGTGATATCTTCTCACTTGTTACCCATTTACTATAGTTACCGCTGTTAATGTTGTTATTTTATTTTTATTATTACCACTATTATTGATTTATTTTAATTATTTTGACTATTGTTTTAATGTTACATGTTTTACTTTTACTCGCTATTTTATTTTATTTTATTTTATTTTGTAATTAATGTTACGCCGAAAATGTCATATGCATAAATAAATAAACAATTGTTCTCTTAAGGCTCAGTTATTGGACATACTTCAAGACCAAACTAAGAAAATCTCCTGACTCTTCTACATCTCAAGCTCCCACTCTTATACGTGATTCAATGAAATTGCCTGCGATTCCTGCGTTAAGTTTAATGGAAATTTACAAGACTGGGTATCTTTCTTTGATACATTTAATGCAATGTTTCATGATAATCAAGGTCTCAGACGTTCATCGATTACACTATCTGAAGTCATGTCTTTCTGGTCCTGCTGCTGATGTAATAAAAACTGTTCCAACCACTGAAGGCAATTACCTTACAGCTTATGAGGCATTGGTTGAAAGATATAAAAACAATTCCTTGATCATTCAATCATATATACGGTCATTAATGGAAACACCAACAGTTCAAAAACCATCAGCATCTGCACTAAGAAACCTACACCATCACGTTATTTCACATGTACGAGCATTGAGAGCCATGAATCAGCCGATTGATACTTGGGATGCGTGGTTAGTGACACTAGTATCTCCCGTAGACCCA
>CM032339.1:39292879-39318079 GCA_019022885.1 Schlechtendalia chinensis
AAATTCCCTTTTGTTAGTTTTTTAATATTATACAATTAAATTATCAAACAAAAGAATATTATACTCCGATAACAAGAAATAGTAAATATATAAAAAAAAGAAGAAGAGAAAAGAAAAAAACGAGACGAATCACACATATTTAATCATGAACACTAAGGTCGCAGATTTGTGACACTAGAACTTTATTTTAGACTGCGCAAAATTCGCAGAAAATGGAAAAATAAATAAGCGATAACCTTTAGTGCGACCGAAATCTTAGTATATGTCCTTCAAATATATGATAAATCGCACCTCCAGCTTTCAGAGGGCACTCAGATCGTCACAGTCCACCTGACAGACCGACCGTCTCTTTTACTAAGAGTATAACGCATACTTATCAAGAACGACTTAACAGATCGTTTTCCAAAATTAGGTGACTCTAATTTCTTACAACGAGGAAATCACCTTTTGAGTTTTTCTTTATTTCTTGGCGCTGACTTTGCATCAAGTCAAAGGCGGCGTCCCTACCTTTCATTTCTTATTCTGTTGATTTACAAAGTTTATTACCTTAAATCAATAAATATAAATAAATTTCCGCAAGAGTTGGAATCCGTGACAGGCATAATCTTCGAGACGACAAAAAGGTAAATAAATATATTTTATACCTGCATGATATTATTGTTATTATTTCTTATTGAAAGGGGGTTACCCTTTTTATATTTTTTTGTTTTACTACAAAATGATCATGGACTATAAAGGATACCACATACCTGACAGGTGAATTAACGAAAATGGGTCGCCAATCTGCTCATATCCGATCGCTGTCTATCTCACGAAATTCATTGAGTGGAGACACGATTTCATTCGTACATCTACTATAAAAGTTATTAAGTTTAGAAAAACGTAATAAATTTTTCTATGCAAAATACTGATATTGTTAAATGTTTCAACTCGATACATTCTGCATAGATGCTCTACAGACATATGACAATACTTTTTGTGTCCCACGGATCATAGTATTATTATATATTTTCCCACAGATCATAGAATTATTATAAAAAAATCATACGCAATTTCGTCTACGTATATACAACAATTTTAATCGCCATTAAAAAAAAACCATATGTTATTGATTGACATTAAATATAAGTACGCTACAATTTTGTATTTCGATACTTTTCCATGCGTTCATCGCCGCCAGCTGTACAACTACCAGGCGGGGTTCAAATACGCAGAATCGCAAAATCCGTCGAAACACTAGTAGACGTCGACGTGCATTAAATACAAAAAGTCCGAATCAAACAGTCGTCAGTTTTCATAAGAGTACATATTCACGGCAAGAACACGTCGACGACAATCCACAAGATTTTTGTTTTAACGCGTAAAATTTTCTACTTTTACAAATTTTTTCGCGTCTACAGCCGCCAGGTGTACAACAACCCAACGGTGGTATGACAACGCAGAATCGCCAAATCCCCCGAAACATGAGTAACCGTCGACGTCCACAGGAAATACTAGGATTATTAGTTTAGAATTCTGTATGCATAACAAGTACATAAAATTTGGGACGGTACGATGGGCAAACTGAATACGCTCGTAGACTCGTCGTCGGACAATTACTAAAATACCGAGTGTAGTAAATTAATACGGACCGTAAAAAATCTGCATACCTGACTTGTTAACAAACGTAAACGGAGCTGCTACGTAAACTTTTCACATCCGATTCCGGCGAAGTCTATCGTGCGTGGAAACTATAATTTTAATAGATCTACTACAAGATAAACAATTTTGAAAAGTTTTAACAAATTTACCGATGCGAAATGCTGATATTGCCAACTGTTTCATTTCTAGAAAATCTACATAGATGCATGTCAGACATATGACTATACTTCTGTATCCCACAGATCATAGAATTATTACATAAATATATATGAATAACTTATGCACTTTCGTCTTTTTTTCGGAACGAATGCAGTTTAGCCCGTATTCTGGAACACACTGAACTTTAATAACGTTTTCGGAATTGGACGCTCACACAATGGAATTTTTTAGTTCAAACCATTCCAAAACGTGATTTTACCCAAAGTGTGAAGAATCCAAACAAATCGGTATACTTATGGCATTGACGTGTACGTCATGGAGATATCATTCGTAGTCCTCGAAGAAAAATAAAGGAAGGCCGTACGTTGTTTCTCGAATAGTAAACCGCTGTTGTTGATCTCGCGGAAGCCCGAAAATGACTAGTTACAATGTTATATATATAACCAGTGCCCGGAAATTCCGCTAGCTTGGTACATAACCCGTTGCGCAGTTATCGCGTACTGGTTTGGATATTTACCACAGGGCTGATTTTCCCCGCAATACGATATTAAATGAAAACCAAAAAAGACTGTAAAAATACGTTTTCGTCTCATTTAAATATCGTCGAACTCGAATAACGTTTTCGACATTCGCCGATCATATCCCACGCGCAGCAGACAAAAGACGACGACAAAGCAATTGTTATGTTAAAACGTATATACGATTTCGTACAACACGATGTTGCCCGATCGAACGCCGTATTTCTACGTTAATTTTTTTTAGTATAACGGTCAAGACGACAAAATAAACTCATTTTCAAAAACCGACTACGATCTACTGAATTTCCGTCAACGATCGAAATCGAAAGCAATCGGTCGACGAACAGAAAACCTCGTGGGAACCTTGGAACCTAACCTTTTTAGTCGCTCAGAAAATATTCCGATCGGTTTTTCTGTATTTTTAAAAATGTATAATTCGAATAATCGCGTATTTGACACAACATTGAAAATTCATCATTTATTACTCATCAGAATTGATATTTACAATTAAATATTTAGGCTAATAGTAGACTCGTAACTGTTGAGTGATTTCCTACGATTGTCTTTAATTTTAAACGGTTTATTTGTTTTTATCGTGCAATAAATTTGTACAACCGCTTTCGTTTTAACGTAGACATCGCGTCAAAAACCGGCACTAACTGACATATTGATATATTTTTGTCATAATACTCATAATCGTTTAAAGGCAGCTACACACGTGTAGTTAAAACTGTGCGACTCGTCTGTACAGTTTTGTCTGTGCAGATAAATCGTTCTACACTACAGCATACACACCTTCAGTTAAAACTGAGTGATTTGACCGTACAATCGGAATTAATCGTGGAGTCATAGTCGAATAACATGGCGACAACAGATGACGTTCTCGCGATTCTCGGATTAATGTGTGTTTTAAAAAATAAAAGACGTAAAAAACGTAACTTATGGTGTAAACAATGGTTGTTAAAAAAAAGTGTTGTTGTTAAAAAAGTTGTTAAAAACATCGTAAATAGTTTATTTTTTTTATTCCTGAGTCTTTGTTGGCGTCAGGTTCTATTTCCCGTGATTTTCAAAATCAATTTTGCATAAGCACCATCTTTTTTGCTTCAATCGTGATATTCTTTTTGTTTGACTTTCCATAGACACGGTTCGGAACGATACAATTCAATAAATTCTTCTATCCACTCATGTATTTTTGTTGCCATAAATTAAACGGCGGGGATAATAAATAAATAAAATTAAATACTAATTAATAAATTAATAATAAATAATAGTATAATAATAATAATTATAATTAGTATAATAATAATAAAATACGTTGTTATTCAGTTTTTACGAGTTTAATTACAAGTTGACTCTCCGCGTGGCTGTAGTGAAACTAAATACTGTACAGTTTGCCAACACACGCATCGTCTTATCTGCACAGTTAAATCGCCACAGTTTTATCAATTGGTATTTTCAATTTATTTCCGATCAACTGCACAGTTCTAAATATTGCGTCGTTTAACCTACACACGTACGATTTTTCTGCACAGATAAAACTGTACAGTCGAATCGCACAGTTTTAACTGCACGTGTGTAGCCGCCTTAACCAATAACCGAATTTATCGTAATCCTAATGTCCCATAACGAGTTTGTTATCGTGATTTCATTATTTTTGAAATCATCATTTGAATCGTCATTTCATTTATTTTGAAATAAAGATTAAAATAACGTCCGCTATTCGGAGAGTCCGCTATTGGGAAGTGTCCGTTAGAGGAGGTTTCACTGTATCTAAGAATAACATATGCACATTCGTCTACATAAATACAAAAGTTTTACCCACTGTTCAAAATAAAATGTTTTATATTCCTATTCATTTGTAACTCTTTGTAACTTATTTGTTATAATTTATAACCTCACCGTTTTCAAGATATGAGAATTCCAAAAAGTGTGGCCAGCCTCTAAGTTAATCAAATCGTCAGAAACAATTTCTTACTTTCTATAAAAAATTTGTAATTATTTGAAGCTAACCTTTTATAATTAGCTATTTCATCATTTTATTGATAAAGTTATATTAAAATTAATGGTCAGCCCCCCAAATCGAAAACTGCTTTATGAACTTTGTAAATAATAAATGCAATTTCTCGGTAAATTTTATTTAATATTGTAATTTTTAACTACATTTTAGTAATAAGTAGTACATCTTTATGTCTTAATACTATGTTTTGAATACAAAAATAAAACTTTGCTATTACGATGACAGATTTTTTTTTTCTTGAACCTCATTTATATATTATTTTAATCTTCCGGTCTCCAATTACTTGCCGACCCCTGGTCTAGGTAACCATTTATTCCTCCGCAACTCCACAATATCCTGTATCATGAAACGTACCCTCGACGAGATATGTTTCACAGACGTCAACTTTTTTAGATTAGCAAATGTATCATTCAAACTGCACCACTGCAAAAACAATATACACGTAGATAAAACATCAGTGTAAATAGATTTTTAAGAATTTTGTTGATATATACAAAATGAGTAGGAATATATGTTTTAACAATTTCATATTCATATAGAGTCATATCTATCATACCTTTTGTAGGCGGCAATTCATGGCTTCAGCATTCCTTGATATTAAGAGCGCATATGACTCTGTTCATATACCTACCCTTGTCCGTTGTTTAACTACTTTGAATATCCCTCCTCTATTTTGTAATTTTGTTTCTCGGCTTTTCCATCATCGCAAACTTATTTTCAGCTCCCCTTTTGGTGATTCCTTACACCGGGTTAGTCATTTGGTCTACCTCAAGGTAGCGCTCTAAGTCCCATCCTTTTCAACATTTATTTTCTTTCCATCATAAATTCTTTATCTTCCCAAAGCTTCCATGCACTAGCATATGCCGATGATCTCACAATTTTCTCAGTTCACAAAGATTTAGGTCGCGCTATTGACAATCTTAATTCCGCTCTTCTATATCTCTCCACGGTGCTTCGTGATTGTTTTTTCACGGCAGCTCCCGAAAAATCGAAAGCTATTATTTTCACTAGGCGTCGGGTACCGTTGGTTGTACCTCCTGCTCGCATGGAACACCTTAATATCCCCTTTGTTTCTACGATCACCTACTTAGGCCTTACCATGGATTCCAAACTTCGCTGGGGACCGCATTTCCAGTATCTTCTCTCTTTCACCTCAAGGTGGGCCAATATTTTCCGGTCATTATGTGGTTCAGATTGGGGTGGCCATCCCTCTTCTCTCCTTTTAGTTTATAAGTCTATTGTTAGAGCTAGGCTTGACTATGGTTCTTTCTTATTTGGTTCTGCCTGTCCATCTTTGCGCTCCAAACTTAATTCATACCAGGATATGTGTTTACGTTCTATTATTGGTGCGCTTCGCAGTGCTCCTTCTCCTGTTCTTGAAGTTGAACTTTGCGTTCCTCCGTTGGATGTTCGTGCTCGGTGGTTGGGCAATAAATTTATTCTTAAAAAACTGTCTTCTCCTTTTCATCATGATTCTATTCCTACACTTTATTTATCGATTTTCCGCGTATGGCGTTACTCCAGCAAATTTACCCCATTATTAGCTATTATTATTAATTCT
The DNA here is from genome assembly GCA_019022885.1 of Schlechtendalia chinensis. Classification (NCBI taxonomy): domain Eukaryota; kingdom Metazoa; phylum Arthropoda; class Insecta; order Hemiptera; family Aphididae; genus Schlechtendalia; species Schlechtendalia chinensis. Next base: position 39,298,776 of record CM032339.1, read on the forward strand.
CTTCGTTCTTTTATCCCTTTAATTTTTTCTGCGTATAGCCGCTTGCCTCTGTATGACACTCCTTATGAAGCCTTAGTTTTAGATATTTCTCCAGTTATCTCCCCCTCATTCTTGGGTTATCCCATTTCCCTTATTCGTTCTTTTCCCTCATCCATGGTTAATTCTATATTTAATAATTTTGTTTCTTCTCATTATCCTAATTCCTGCTTAATTTTCACTGACGGATCTGTTTCTAAAACTTCTGCTGGGTATTCTTTTTTTATACCTAGCCTTTCCATCAGGTTTTCTAATAATGTTGCCCTTTCTGCCTCGTCTTTCACAACCGAATGCCTTGCAATTCTGGAAGCCCTCCTTATCATTAACTCTTTAGTTTGCCATAATCGTAATTTTGTTATCTGTTCTGATTCTCAATCGTGCCTAATGGCGTTAAATTCTTCTCCATTTGTGTCTGCCTCCTCTCATCTTATTCTGCACATTCGCTCAATCCTTTTATCTCTCTCCCGTGCTGGGTATACTATTAATTTGTTATGGGTCCCTAGCCATGCGGGTATCATAGGCAATGAAACCGCTGATTTTCTCGCCACATCGTGCCCTTGTTATATTCCCTCACCTATTAAACTTCCTTACTCCGATTTTTCCCCAGCCCTCAAAACTTTCGCCTTAAAGTCATGGACTGCTTTTTGGCGGAACCTACCACCCTCCTTTGCCGCTTCCTTTCGTAGTGTTTGCCCCTCTATCCTACCCTTCCCTTGGTTCCACAATATCCCCATTTCTCGTAAATCCATCGTTTCCTTCTCCCGTTTACGTTTTGGGCACAATCGTCTTCCAGCCCATTCCTTCAATTTATCCCTTAATGATTCTCCCTTTTGTACCTTGCACGATGGATCTTCTATTTGTAATTCCACTCATCTCCTCTTTGATTGTCCTGTCCTATCTCATCAACGTTGTATCCTGGAAAATTTATTTGCTTCTTATAACATTCCTTTTTCATTTCCTTATATATTCCAAACCTCAAACGCTTTCCTGATCCATTCCGTCTTAAAGTTTTTCCTTTCCGGAGGATTTTCAATTTAATCTTTATATAATTTTTTTTTTCTTTTTTTTTTTTTTTTTTTCTTGTATTCTTTTGGTTTTTTGCATGTATTTAATTGATATTTTATTATTAATAGTTGAGATAAATATTTTTTTTTAAATATGTCTCTAATAATAAAAAAAAAAAAAAAAAAAAAAATTTCATATTCAATTTTCAACTCTTAAATACCGAAATATTGCTTGCCTTTCAAATTGTAATCGATAAAAAGTCATTTTACACAAAATTTGAAAAAATTTATTCCTGGAATTAAAAGTATTAAGTATTATTAATTAAAAGACGATTAAAAGTATATTGACTCTTTCTTTGAAATTCTTTAAAAGTTAAACTTTAAAAACTTCAAGGAAAATTCGGACCAATGTGTTTTAACATTTTTCAAATATAAATTATTATATTCAGAAATATTTCGAATATAAATACGTCCCTGTCGGTATTAAAATTTAAACACTGAAATATAAAAATAAATTATCTTCGGTTAGTAATTACGATTACCATCTTTAGTCATAAAAAAAATGTAATTTATTTATTTTCATAATAAAAAAAAAATCGAAAATTAATATTTAAATCTTTTAATTCATATTAGCCCGATTTATTTGAAAACTTTTTTATGATATCGACTGTAAAAAGAACAAATTATTATACGTAACAATTCACATATATTAAAAAATTAAAAAATCGTGTAAAAAAATAAATAACCGATTATTGAAACTGTAATCAATTCCAAATAAACTTTTGTGTGCGACACAACTTCTCGCGAAATTCAAATTAGTAATTTGTTGGATACAATTAAGTTTAAATCATACACAACGAAAAGAATAAGATGACCTGTTGTAAATTAATTTTCTAAAAAAACATAATTATATTGAATATTTAAAAAAAAAGATAAATAATACAAATTTGATCACAAAAAATAATAATTACAACATCGTTATAAACCAAATCATAAAATAAATAATTTTTTTTTATGGTATAAATACACACTTGTTCTAGTTCTTTGCCCGAAGTTCTTAATAGGTTGCACAATCATTCTATTGGTTCCTCTGACTGTTGGCAGATCAGGTACGCAATAAAATACTGCATAATTTTCGGAATGATAACATGTCGATTAAACAACTCGCCAATAAAACTAAAAAAAATAATGTACAAAGTGATTTTTAAAAATTATAAACCAGCAATTATGTCTCGAGAAATATAAACAATATTCATTATACATATATTTAAGAAATTTGTTTACACATTCCATTCTGTACTTATTCATAATTCTAATATTTAATTTTTATCCTTTATTTGTTATAACAATATATTAATATATAAATAGCTATATTTATGATTTCAATTATAAATTCTTAAGAACTATACATGTTAGTGTGAATTGCCACGTATTTAAATCCGATGAATATTTCCCGAATAATAAGCGTATTTAAGATTAATACACGATAAAGTCTATGAGACTTTGGTATTGCAGTTGACATTGAAATTATAACAAACGGAATGTTGAAATTTAAAATTCAAAAGTATATTTGTTTATTTAAATTTGAACAGTGTAAAAAAAAGTATATTGCCAATTAAAAACAAAATAATACATTGCCTAAAGTATGAGAAGTGGGGATATAATGTTACCAGCAATTTCCAACGAAACGTTTGCGCAATATTCTTTCATTTTCATTGTATCTGAATTGAAGTTCTTCCTTGTTTTCCTATATAATATACATTTAGAATACATATTATAAAATGCACATACTAACTGATTGAAATGTGATCTGGTTAGGTAAGTTATATTTTATGTATACGACAGAATATGTTTATATTGTCTACATATTTTAGTGGCTTACGAGGGCTTAAATATCATAATTTATATATATATATATAGATCACTGAGTCCCACAACTCTGCGGTTTTCAGTTCCCCCTATATACATATAACAAAAATGAGTGATTTGGCAGATTTAAAAACCTTGTTAATTATCACCCATAACGATTGGCCTTCTGCAAAATTCTAACCAAGCAACGGATAATAAATAAATAACAATAAATTACGGGATGTCTGCACGATGTTATTTCTTCTAGTTTTTTCGCGGAATTCGTTTGATGTGCCATGTCCGACTCAAAGAAATTCTGACATTTCTTAATGCTAAGCCACTTGAACGACTTTATCTTTTTACTTTCCGCACAAGTCACACTTGTATGGATTGTATAGCCGAACATAAGGCAGCATAAAGTGGCGCGAAGTTTTGTTCTTGGATTGCCTATATATAAAATGCAGAATAATATGTGAAAATACAAATTGATTTAAAAAGAAAATGGTACCAATTTCTATTTATTTATACGAATTAGGAATAAATTTTATTCTATAATTGTTGTTACATTTTTTGCAATTAATTTTAACTAAATTTCCTAACAATTTCTTTTGAACTTGATAAATTAACTTTTTTCTTCTAGCGAAATCTTAAGCCGCGCGGTCTTTATATAAAGAAGTACGTATATATTATTAGTACGTGTTAAATCATTACAAAATAGGCCATAACGACTAAATTATATATATTAACATATACTTCATAATACTATACAAAAGTGAAAATTGTAATAAGAATAAGTTAGTCTTTTCTAACCTAGGTAGAATTTTTTTCAATTTTAACTCTAGGCGAATAACACTAATCGAAATTTTGTTTTAGTTAACTGTACTTTAATTTTTAACTATAGGGGTCATATTTTCAATTTAACATCACTTATATATCTAAGTTAATCGCAGCGCCTTTAACAAAAATATCCAACTTATAGCTGATACTTAAACCATTTCAAATCGAAAATTTAATCATATTTTTTTCCTATAACATATAATATATTACTCTTTCGAAAACCCAAATCGACGGCGTTCTCCAAACGTTCAATTGTGTTTATCTGCAACGCCGTAAAACTTTTAATCAACTCGTTTATGTTTTCCGTCGTGAGCTTATTTAAAATTGACCGGATGTTTTTATTTGTTTTCTGTTGATATGAATATAAACATCGACTATTTAGCTCAAACGTTTGATTAAATACTATTGATATAAACGTGTACACGTTCTGTATTTTGTTTGTTAACATTTATTTTAAACCACGTTTACGACACGGTTTTATAGCCGGATTATCAATAGTATTTTTTTTAAATTAGCTGGTTTTCGATACTATTTGATTTTATTATATTTAACTAGAACTCCTATAATATAATATATACCTCGGTAACTTTCGATTCAATATTCATTATCGCGACAACACCATTAAAATCCATCGCTGCTCGTCTTGCCGCAATCGCCGGTATCCACGCGTTCTCGGTCTTATCCAACACGACATTCTTATTCGATGACAAATACATATGTACGACTATTCTTCTTGTTTTTCCTTCACCGATACTGCTTGATTTAATAACTGGAATCTAATAACAGGAATCGATTTAATCATATTCAGTATATTACAGAATCAAAGATTTAAACATTTTCGGACCCTAAATCTAAAAAAAAAAATATATTTCCTTCATACATTTTTTACGCAAGAGCAATACACAAATAACAAAGTTTGGAGACTGCTCGATCTGACGAAACTACAATAAGATTTTTGCTGGTCCACTTTTAATTATTCTGTGTAAAAAATTATAATTGATATTTTTTCTAGGGGATAACTTGGGTAGTTTTTCAAATTATAAAAAACGTCAGCATCATTTGCTCTTTTGCTATCTTTCACGACTATACGAGGTCGGCCATACACCAGTAAATAATATTAATAAAATATTCCCTTTTTATCTTTAAATGTTCCCACGTAAGCTAGTAGAAAATGTCGTCAATGATAATTTAAATGTTTGAAGACATTTACATAACTGTGGACATATTAGAAAAGCGTTTGCTACCCTACTAATTAAATTCCTAAAAACATAATCTTTTGTAAACATGTTGAAAAATCACATTATAATTTTAAACGAATTTGTTTAGTATATAATATGGTGATTCAAAAATACATTAATATTTAAAATATTCGCGATCTACAAATAATCATAAAATGTATACATATCAAAAATAATATTTATACATAATTTACCCCACTAGAATTTACATCAATATACATGCTTACGATTTTATTGAAAACCTACGTATGACTACAAAAAATATACAACTTACTTAAAAACGTTAATTTAAGAAATTGTCCACTTCACCAAACGATCTACTATTATGATGATTATAAATATGTGTACTTACTTCTATTGAACTGATCGGGGTTGGATCGAACAATTTTTTTTCGTCGCCTTCGTCTTCGATATTCTGTTCTTTTAATAGCGGTTTGGGATTCAACATTGTTACGACGTTTTTAATTTCGCCGTTTGCTCTTCTTTGATACATAGAAAATCATTAAAATATTTTAATCGGTTTTGATACACATAAAAAACTATTGAATTTTAAACATTAAAATAATTGTATGTTTTTTAATGCTTTTAGAACATTCATAAGTACAGAAATCTTAGTAATTCACACGCGAGTTTCATAATCATTATATAATAACACATGAATATTAAAAAAAATAATGTTTAAATCTTATGACATAGCTTTTTCAAAAATTTAAACATTGAGTTTCGTTAAAATATATTAACTTTGTGATTTTTATTAATGAACGCTCTATATAGATATACCTTTTTTGTGATCTCTTCATTTTCCACATTTTCCACTCGTTCTAAAATGAATAAAATTCCAATGGGTAATAATTCACATGTAATAATATAAATATAATGTTATTTAAGAAAGCATTATTTATAATATAAGAACCTTTTGCGTCAATCATTGTTTCTTTTTTCTCTTCCATTTTGGTGGAAATCATCGCCATAGACGTTCGTTCCACTTCATCAACGGCTTTCGTGGCCGTTAATGTCTTGTGTAACTATTATTATAAAGTTTAAATATTATATTTATGTATTATTTAATAATTAAATATATATATATAGATAGATAGATATATTGATCTAGTTGTTATATATATATATATATAGATATATAGTAAATATATAAATCTAAAGTTGTTTTTCTTTTATCTAAAAGTATTAGATGAAAAATTAATATTTAAAACTCCATGTAAAATGATATAACTTACTTAAAAACGTCAATTTAAGAAATTGTCCACTTCACCTAACGGTCTACTAATATAACAATATAATTTATAAATATATGTTGTTCGCCGAAACGGCTCTTACGAATGGGGCAGTTGGCCGCTTCGACTCGAGTCTAATATGACAAGAGGGGTGACCTCGTAAATCGTACACTTACAAAAAACACCAAGGGTATAATGGCGCTAAGGGCCCAATAAATATAATTCAATATAACAAGTAAAAATACACGGTTAACATACAAAAGCGTGCGAACGCAACGCCGGATAATATATATAATAATTGTTTGACAGTGATAAATAAACAAGGTAAAGATATGATACAAATATCACCGATGACCGCGCCGTTGCATCGGTGATATCGTGTTCCCGAACAGATTCAGTGCTGCCACCACAATCGCACACAAAATAAGAATCAATGTCCGCCGCACACGTAAACTAATGAGGCGACGCACTCAACACGGCGAACGAAAATGTAAGCACAATGCGAATTTCGTACGCACACGAAATTCCGCGTACGCGAAAGACGACACACAAGGGTCGCGAAATGCGTTCAAAACACCTGCGCGAATTACAAGCCGGGTGCTCGACGCACACGAGAATTGAACCGGCACGCACAACAATGTACAAACGTGAACGCGGTTCTCGGTGAATGATGTCTCACACGAAGACGGAATGCGAGGACGCGAAAATAATACGGCGAATGGCACAAGGCACTCGCGCCCGTAGAAAAGCGGACAACGTCGGCCAGCGGACGAAACCCGACTCGCTTAGGACGTACGTAATACGTCTCGACGTGGTTCAAAAGCTTATCGGCGGTGAAAGTGGGTCGACTTTTCTTGAACCTTCTCGAACGAAATCCGGTTATCGTAGTATCGTCGGGTCGTTTTGACAGCTGCGATAACGTCACGTAATGCGGTTCAAACATGTTCTTACTTCTATAGAAGACGAACAACAAAACTTTGATTTATTATTTTCAACAATCTTTTTATTATTCTAAAAAAACTATTTATAATTATACGCAATAGAACTTAAGTTGACTATAGGTGAAAATATTCAAAAAATTCTCGTTTAAAACATAAACTATTATACTTATTATGTGATATTTTATACTGGACTGGATATTAATGATTTGAAGTTTAAAAACTAAGTTACATTACGCGTTAATTATTTATTTAGCATAATATTTTACTGATAAGTTAATATATGTATGTTTAAATGAAATGGCTTACCATTTTATTTTCCGCAGCGACGGCTGTCACACGGTCGAGTGCATTCTGAACTGTACATTTTTTCGTTGATGATCTACGACAACGGAAACACGACAGTGGACCAATCTTTTTGATTGATTTCCATGCAGATTTCTTACACCGCTTGACAGCTTTAAACGGTCTCCGTAAAGCGTCCATAATGATTTTTCGCTACGTATGTCTTAACCGTAATGCAAATGAAAATCTATAATAATATTAACTGGTTTTGAAAACATTATTGACTAGCAACATTTTATTAATCACGTATCGATGTTATTTGTTTGTTATTATAATGACTTAAATATTGGCTTCTATATATTGGCCAACATAATACACATTATTTGCTATGTATACTGGACATTGTAAAATATAACACAGTAATATATTTATTTAATACAATATAACACGTTTCAAAGTACAATAAGTTTATATATGTATCTGTAATACATGTTTTGGTAAATTTTAAAAATTGTTTTTTATTTTATGTATATTTACTACTTAATTTGCATATTTTTGAGGTTTTTGACGAATTTTTGGTAATTTGAGACAATTCGCTACTCCCGGTAGAATCGTTCGGTGGCGAATACCGTTTTGTATTATGGTCGCCAACTGGTGGTGAGGTTTTCGGACACACGCCGAATTTTTTTTAAAATGAATTTTCATATAGGAACATATAATCAAAATAAATAAAAAAAAAAACGTGTATAATTTTTAAGGTATAATTTAAGTTACTTATTACGTTTCCTACATGGGGATTTTTATAAAATAACCTCATTATTCATAAACTTCGATTTCACGCCTTGTAAACATCCAAACATACTTTTTTTTTTTTATAACGTCATTATATTATAATAATAATTATATAACGTCATTTATATTATTTTATTATCATTTTATAAAAAAATTATTATATTATGATATAACCTTGAAGGAGGGTTAGTCAAATTGCACGAGGTAGCCCGGCAGCCGCCAAATGGTGTGACGAACTCAGTATACGTTTGTGATATCTTCTCACTTGTTACCCATTTACTATAGTTACCGCTGTTAATGTTGTTATTTTTATTTTTATTATTACCACTATTATTGATTTATTTTAATTATTTTGACTATTGTTTTAATGTTACATGTTTTACTTTTACTCGCTATTTTATTTTATTTTATTTTATTTTGTAATTAATGTTACGCCGAAAATGTCATATGCATAAATAAATAAACAATTGTTCTCTTAAGGCTCAGTTATTGGACATACTTCAAGACCAAACTAAGAAATCTCCTGACTCTTCTACATCTCAAGCTCCCACTCTTATACGTGATTCAATGAAATTGCCTGCGATTCCTGCGTTAAGGTTTAATGGAAATTTACAAGACTGGGTATCTTTCTTTGATACATTTAATGCAATGTTTCATGATAATCAAGGTCTCAGACGTTCATCGATTACACTATCTGAAGTCATGTCTTTCTGGTCCTGCTGCTGATGTAATAAAAACTGTTCCAACCACTGAAGGCAATTACCTTACAGCTTACGAGGCATTGGTTGAAAGATTAAAAAAAAATTCCTTGATCATTCAATCATATATACGGTCATTAATGGAAACACCAACAGTTCAAAAACCATCAGCATCTGCACTAAGAAACCTACACCATCACGTTATTTCACATGTACGAGCATTGAGAGCCATGAATCAGCCGATTGATACTTGGGATGCGTGGTTAGTGACACTAGTATGCTCCCGGTAGACCCAACAACGGTTGAAGAATGGCAACTAATCCAAACTTCACGAGAACTTCCCAAATTTAGTGATTTAGAAAAATTTCTAGCCAGTCGTGTATCAGCATACGAAGTTGGTGAAATTGGAAAACAACAAAGATTCAAAACAGCAAGTTGCGAAGAGATCTTTATTAGCAGGTCCAGCTCCTAAGTACTATAGTCAGGAAAAATGTAGTCTGTGTTCAAATTCCTATAAGTTATATTTATATATTTTTATAGAGCAATATTAGATACCAGGTCACAATTAAATTTTGTAACTGATGCATATGCCCGAATACTAAAACTCAATTCTTGTAAAATTTCCACTCTAGACACCGGAATCGGACCCAAGTCAATGTATGCTAAGAGTTTAGTACCAACAATTATGTCATCTCAATATGGTCAATACACATCAAATATGCAGTTTCATTCCTTGCCTGTCATATCAAACCAACTACCTACTCTTAGCATTAATGTCAATAACATAGTCCTACCTAGCAATATTCGGTCGCAGTTAGCAGACCCACAGTTTTACAAGTCTGCGCCTATAGACTGTCTTTTGGGGGGCTGAAGTGGTGTTCGAGTTATTCAGTGGAGATCATATAGTCATCAACGAGAATTTGTCTGCTCACCACACGAAACTTGGGTGGGTGATAACCGGCAGACTGTTCAATTCAAATTCCAGTAACTTAACATCCACACTGTCAATATCAAGCAATTCAGTAAGAGAGCAGTCAACTATTGCTCTGTTCACAAAGGCAACTGTACGTTCTGAAGAAGCATGAAGCAGAAAATCATTTTTCTAAGAATGTACAACGAGCTGAAGATGGCAGATTTTATTGTTCGATTACCCTTGAAGGCCAACATTAATGCACTAGGTGAATCTAAATTCATGGCACAACGTCGATTCCTAAATCTTGAACAAAAACTGATCAGATGCTCACAATTAAACACAGACTACAAGGTTTTTATGAAGAAATATGTTGATTTAGGACACATGACCTTAGCACAAGAAGATACCAGTGTACTTAGTTATTACTTGCCACATCATGTTGTGACAAAGTCAGATAGTATTACAACTAAGATAAGAGTAGTGTTTGATGGATCCGCTGTAACATCCACTGGCATATCACTGAATGATGTCATGATGCGAGGAGCAACTGTACAGCCAGATTTGATAGCAATTTTGTTAAGGTTTCGATTACATAATATTGCTTTGACTGCAGATATTGAGAAAATGTATCGGCAGATCCGAGTTCATGATGAAGATTGCAATCTGCAGAAAATTTTTTATCGACCTGATCCTAATGAATCATTAAAACAATACAAATTGATGACTGTGACATATGGCACCAAATCTGCTCCTTTCTTAGCCACAAGATGTTTAACTGAATTGGCCAAGGAAGCTGATACTCAAGAAGCCATGAGAGCTATCAAACTTGATTTCTATGTGGATGATCTTTTGAGCGGAGGAGCTACAGAGGATGAATGTTATAAATTGTATAAATCCATTTCAAACACACTTCAAGGTGCTCAGATGGCATTAAGAAAATGGTGTTCAAATTCAACTATGGTGCTAAACAAAATTCCTTTAGTTAATAATGGTGATCATTACATAATTAAACCGTCTGATGATAATACTGTTACAACGTTAGGCATCATATGGCAGCCCACAAATGATGTGTTCCAGTTTGCGATCAAACCATGGACTCCACCCAGCACCATGACCAAACGAACACTCTTGTCTGATATCCACAAAGTATTTGATCCTATCGGTCTAGCTACACCAGTGTTTGTGAAAGGAAAAAATATTCATCCAACAATTGTGGTCGTTACGAATTGATTGGGATACGGTGCTTCCTGATTATTCAACAACGTTGGGTTAAGTTTTATACTGCTTTAACTCCATTAAATAACGTGTCAACACCACGCAAAGTTATCTCTGGGGAATTAAGTGAAATTCAAATCCCACGGATTCAGTGATGCATCACAACATGCATTTGGCGCGTGCATATATATAAGAAGTAAGTGTTCCACTGACACCTGGAACACTGTACTGTACACCTCAAGGTCAAGAGTAGCACCAATGAAACAAACTACAATTCCTCGATTAGAACTGTGTGCAGCACTTGTGCTGGCTGAGCTGACATCACAAGTTATCAAAGAATTTAACAAATTGTCAATAAATATTTTACAAGATAATGTTGTACTGTGTACAGATTCCACAATTGTGCTATCATGGATACACAGTAAATATCCATTACAATTATATGTGTCTAACAGAGTAGCTCGCATCAATGATCTCACAATACTAAGACAATGGCGTCATGTCCCTACAAGTGATAACCCAACCGACTTAATTACCAGAGGCATGGAAGCAACCGATATCATTCAGTCTCGTCTGTGGTGGCACGGTCCTGAATGGCTCACAGAGGACCAGTCAACATGGCCAATAAACCCAAAGGTTCTTGAACCCACTGATGAAGTGTGACTAATCAAATTAGTACTCAAAGCATCTACTGTGGACACTGACCCAGACTGGTTACTGAACAGATTTTCAAAATGGAATACGTTAATGTATGTAACGGTATACATACGAAGATTTATATATAATTGTAAGACAAGGGTCAATAAATGTAATGATCATAAAATAGGGGGATTGACCACTAATGAGTTACAAGACAGTAAACTGTACTGGTTGTCACGTGCACAACATTGTTATATTCAAGCAGAAATAAAAGCCTTACAAGAAGGTGCTAATGTTCATCATCGTAGCTGTCTTAAGTCGCTCAGTCCATTCCTTGACAAATGTCAACTGATTGGTGATCGACTATCAAATTCATCATTATCGGAAGATCAAAAATATCCCATTGTGTTGCCAATAAAAAGCCCAATAACAAAAATGCTGTTTGAATATGAACATGTGCGACTTTTACATGCAGGGCCACAAGCACTTCTATCAAGTATCCATCATACATATTGGCCTATACGTTGCAGGAATATTGCTCGACAGACTGTTCATAAATGTATTCGTTGTTTCCGTACCAAACCCAACATCATGCAACCATTTATGGCACCACTGCCACACTCAAGAGTCACTCAGTGTCGTCCGTTTTCTAAAAGTGGTGTTGATTTCTGTGGGCCAGTAAATATCCGCAGTGGTATTAGGCGTGTTACATCATTAAAGCATTATATAGCAGTGTTTATATGTATGGTTACTCGTGCACTATATTTGGAATTAGTTCGTGACTTGTCATCAGATGCATTCATGTCTGCTCTATTTCGGTTCATTTCTCGACGTGGGCAATGGTTCTCATTTTGTACAGTGACAATGGCACCAATTTCGTTGGTGCGAATAAAATTCTTAAATCGTGGATTACAGATATTCGTAAAGACAGCAACTTTGAAACTAAGATCGCAACCTTGGGTATAGAGTGGCATTTCATTCCTCCATCTGCACCAAACTTTGGTGGCCTTTGGGAGGCAGGAGTTAAATCAGCCAAGCAGCACCTTATTAAGATGAGTAATGGAACTTTGCTTACATATGAAGAGACTACCACCCTACTATGTAGAATCGAGGCAGTTCTTAACTCTAGACCAGTGGTTCCCAACCTTTTTGACACTACAGACCACTTAGATAACTTTCAATACGTCACGGACCCACCATCATTTTTAGACATTATTTTTTCTCATAAATAAGAATCAATTTTTTCACAGATATTAGAATTTAGGTAACGATTGTCGGTACGTAATATTTGTAACACGTCCAAAGGAAAATTGAAATATTTTAAAATTTTTATAGGTATGCATCGCGGACCACCACATGATGTCTCGCGGACCATAGGTTGGGAACCGCTGCTTTAGACCAATCGTATCCATGTCATCTGATCCAGCTGATTATAGCTCTCTCACACCAGGTCACTTCTTGATTGGTGGTCCACTCACATTTCCTCCAGTGGTCAAGTGGTCTGCTGAATACTTGCCACGTTACAACATCGTGGTCGATGGACTACAAAATCAAAAAACATATCAGTTGGTGATCTAGCAATTTTGAGAGATGAAGTCACCCCTCCGATTCAATGGTGTTTAGTACGAGTAATGTGTGTCCATCTAGGAAGTGATGGAGTCATTCGTGTTGTTACTCTGCGTAATTCAGTAGGCACTGAGTTCCGATGTCCAGTTTCCAAACTTGCTTTAATACCTACCGCTTCAGATGAAGAATAGATTTTTTTTGTGTCTTAAATAATCACCTAATGTATTTATATAGATATTTTTTTTCTTTTACTTAATTATTTTCTTTGTTGTTTAATTGAATTATTTATCTAATTGTTACAATCAGTTATTGTCAATATTGTAGTATCCTAGCAGAATAGTTTTGGTTGCTGTGTAATTTAATAGTAAAATTGTGTATTTATAATGACAGCAGCTTGAAAGACTTGCAATCTATCAACGGGGGGAGAATGTTTGTGTATCATGTTAAAGTACTGATACACTGTTGTGGTAGTGCATCGGTGTTAGCCAAGACAACACCATCTGGCTGTTGTTTCACGGTGAGTACCGAATGCGCTATCACAGCCCAGTGTATCTTGTGCTATTTTCAGTGTTCTTATGTGAACAGTCAGTCGTTAATGTTTTCAAATTTTCGCTAATCTAGAAGTTTATGTCAACTTTCAGTGTCACCTATTATTTAGTGTATCGTTGTGTAATTGTGTATGGGTGACACTGAAGGTTTGTTTCTAACTTCTAGTCAGTGTATGATTGACCGTTGTAATTTGTATAGTGTAATTCTCCATTCTTTTTCGTTCGTCATCTACTCGAGAAGCATGTGTTGAGCAGTGTGCTGGTGCAGTCAAATCGTGAAAATCATGTTATTGTCTTGTGAAGTTGTAAATCAACATAACTGGTAAATATCGTTCGCGCAATTATTTGTCCATCATAATTTGTATTTCCCCACTAGGGTGGTCATCTTACTAGTTGTGTTGCGTGTGGATAACGTGGATTTCCTGTGTTGTGTTGTCCGACTGCAGCAGCCAGTGAATTATTCGTGTGTCTTGTTTTCGTCAAGTACGGTTAGCGGTGCCATTGTGAGAGTGCGGGGTCACACCTGTATTTTTTATTGTACTAAATTCAAATAATTACGGACCCCGACTCCACATGTCACCATAGCCGTATTTAGTAAGTGGTGCACCATTTAGTTTAATAAACTTGTAAAAAAACCGTTAAAAAATACAGTCCACACAATAACGTTTAAAATTTGTAATTATTTATCCGACCTGTGTTGGGTGAGGAGGATTGCCTCAACATCGTTGAGGCACCTCGAATGCCTTCATATACTATATTATTACGTTTATATGAACAATGGGGTGGGAGTCATGTCTCCATGGACACATCATTGATATCCGTATTTATTTTTCATTTGAAAACCTGCAAACCGTTAAATTTATTGCACGATGAAAACAAATAAATCGTTTAAAATTAAAGACAATCATAGGAAATCATTAAACAGTTACGAGTCTACTATTAGCCTAAATATTTAATTGAAAATATGAATTCTGATGAGTAATAAATGATGAACTTTCGATGTTGTGTAAAATGATCATGTTGTGTAATATACGCGATCATTCGAAAGACGAAAGTGCATATGTTATTCCTATATATTTATGTAATGATTGTATGATCTATGGAATACTATAAGTATTGTCATATGTATGACAAGAATCTATGTAGATTTTCTAGAAATGAAACAGTTTGCAATATCAGCATTTCGCATCGGTAAATTTGTTAAAAGTTCTCAAAATTGTACTTCTTGTAGAAGATCTATTAAAATTATCGTTTCCACGCACGATGGACTTCGCGTGGTAGAATACGATCGGATGTGAACAGTTTACGTAGCAGCTCCGTTTACGTTTGTTAACAATTCAGGTATGTAGATTTTTTACGGTCCGTAATAATTTACTATACTCGGTATTTTAGTAATTGTCCGACGACGAGTCTACGAGAGTATTCAGTTTGCCCATCGTACCGTCCCAAATTTTATGTACTTGTTATGCATACAGAATTCTAAACTAATAATCCTAGTATTTCCTGTGGACGTCGACGGTTACTCATGTTTCGGGGGATTTGGCGATTCTGCGTTGTCATACCACCGTTGGGTTGTTGTACACCTGGCGGCTGTGGACGCGAAAAAATTTGTAAAAGTAGAAAATTTTACGCGTTAAAACAAAAATCTTGTGGATTGTCGTCGACGTGTTCTTGCAGCTAACATGCACTCTTATGATAACTGACGACTGTTTGAATCGGACTTTTTGTCGTTAATGCACGTCGACGTCTACCAGTGTTTCGACGGAGTTTGCGATTCAGCGTATTTGAATCCCCGCCTGGTAGTTGTACAGCTGGCGGCGATGAACGCATGGAAATATGTCGAAATACAAAACTGTAGCGTATCTATATTTAATGTCAATCAATAACATCGGGTTTTTTTTTTTAATATCGATTAAAATTGTTGTTTGTACGTAGACGATATTGCGTAAGATTTTTTTATAATAATTCTATGATCTGTGGGAAATTATATAAAAATACTATGATCTGTGGGTCATAAAAAGTATTGTCATATGTCTGACGAGCATCTATGTAGAATGTTTCGAGTTGAACCATTTAACAATATCAGTATTTTGCATCGAAAAATTTATTACGATTTTCTAAACTTAGTAACTTTTGTAGTAGATGTACGAATGGAACCGTTTCTCCACACAATGAATTTCGTGAGATAGACAACGATCGGATAAGAGCAGATTGGCGACCCATTTTCGATAATTCACCAGTCAGGTATGTGGTATCCCTTATAGTCCATGATCATTTTGTAGTAAAACAAAAAAAATATAAAAAGGGTAACCCCCTTTCAATAAGAAATAATAACAATAATATCATGCAAGTATAAAATAAGTTTATTACCTTTTTTGTCGTCTCGAAGATTTGTCTGTCACGGATTTCAACTCTTGCGGACAATTTATTTATTTTTATTGATTAAGGTAATAACTTTGTAAATCAAACAGAATAAGAAATGAAAGGTAGGGACGCCGCCTTTGACTTGATGCAAAGTCAGCGCCAAGAAATAAAGAACAACTCAAACGGTGACTTCCACGTTGTAAGAAATTAGAGTCACCTAATTTCGGAAAACCGATCCGTTCAGTCATTCTTGATAAGTATGCGTATTCTCTCAGGTAGACAGAGACGGTCTGTCTGTCAGGTGGACTGTGACGATCTGAGTGCCCACTGAAAGCTGGAAAGTGTATTTATCGATATTTTTTTTAATGACATATACTAAAATTTCGGTCCCACAAGGTTATCGCTTATTTATTTTACCATTTTTTGCGAATTTTGCGCAGTCTAAAATTTGTTCGTAGTGTCACAAATCTGCAACCTTATTGTTCACCTGATTAAATATGTGTGATTCATTTCGTTCTTTCTTCCTTTCTCTTCCTTTTTTTTTATATATTTGCTATTTCTGTTATCGAGTATAATATGCTTTTGTTTGATAATTTAATTGTATTATATTAAAAATCATATTGAAGTCTGATAGCGAATTCTTCTTATGGGACTGAAATGTTTTATGTGTATTATACTAATATATAAAATACGCATTAAATTATATGTGATTATAAAATTACTATTATTGTTATTCCTATAGGGGATTTATGATCGGTGTTCCGAGAAAATTGAGCTCTAATATATTTATTAAAATCTAAACTAAAAAAAGTGTTCATAATAAAAACCAATACAGAAATAGTTGTTAAATATTACAAATTCATTTCCAAATAATTTTTG
Organism: Schlechtendalia chinensis; assembly: GCA_019022885.1. NCBI lineage: Eukaryota > Metazoa > Arthropoda > Insecta > Hemiptera > Aphididae > Schlechtendalia > Schlechtendalia chinensis. The sequence continues at coordinate 39,315,808 of CM032339.1, forward strand.
TTATGATATGAGCGTATGTTATTACATGTATTTGTTAAAGTATCATCTATAAAAGTTTATTTTTTATTACATGGTTTTAGTTATTATATGAGTGCATATCATTACAATTTACAAGACTAGACGCGTGCAAATTTGCCGAATAACCATATCGTAGTATGCAAAAAAAATATATGGTGTCTTGCCGTCGACGTGTGTTTTCTTGCGTTTGTTAGTTTTTAATAAAAATTAACGATCGTACGAATCGGCTTTGACTGTCTTTACTACACGTCGACGGGTACTAGTGTTTCGCCAAAAATGGCGAATCGGCATTGTCGCATCCCTGTTTGGTTGTTGTACAGCCAAAAACGGTGGACGCTTGCAAATTTGCCGAAGAACGATATCGTAGCATGCAAAACAAAAAAATATGGTGTCTTGCCGTCGACGTGTGTTTTCTTGCGTTTGTTAGTTTTTAATAAAAATTAACGATCGTACGAATCGGACTTGACTGTCTTTACTACACGTCGACGGGTACTAGTGTTACGCCAGAAAAGGCGAATCGGCATTGTCGCATACCTGCCTGGTTGTTGTACAGCTCGTGGATGTTGATAACTCCAAATATTTTGAAATGCGTTATTTATGTGCTCTTATATATGTAATGATATGCACTCATATCATAACTGAGACCATGTTATAGAAAATAAACTTTTATAGATTATACTTTAACAAATGCATCTAATATACGTTCATATCATAACAAAAATTATTTGGAAATGAATTTGCAATATTTAACAACTACTTCTGTATTAGTTTTTATTATGAACACTTAGTTTAGTTTTTATTTTAATAAATATATTACAGCTCAATTTTCTCGGAACGCCGATCATAAATCCCCTATAGTAATAACAATAATAGTAATTTTATAAACACATATAATTTAATGCGCATTTTACATATTTGTATAATACACATAAAACATTTCAGTCCCATAAGAAGAATTCGCTATCATACTTCAATATGATTTTTAATATAATACAATTAATTTAAGAAACAAAAGAATATTATACTCGATAACAGAAATAGTAAATATATATAAAAAAAAGAAGAAGAGAAAAAAAGAAAGAACGAAATGAATCACACATATTTATTAAGGTGAACACAAAAGTCGCAGATTTGTGACACTACGAACAAATTTTAGACTGCGCAAAATTCGCAGAAAATGGAAAAATAAATAAGCGATAACCTTGTGGGACCGAAATCTTAGTATATGTCCTTCAAATAATATTGATGAATACACCCTCCAGCTTTCAGAGGGCACTCAGATCGTCTCTGTCCACCTGACAGACAGACCGTCTCTGTCTACCTGAGAGTATACGCACACTTACCAAGAACGACTCAACAGATTGGTTTTCCGAAATTAGGTGACTCTAATTTTTTACAACGTGGAAATCATCGTTTTTTGAGTTGTTTTTATTTCTTGGCGCTGACTTTGCATCAAGTCAAAGGCGGCATCCCAACCTTTCATTTTCATATTCTGTTTGATTTACAAGTTATTACCTTAATTAATAAAAAAATTGTCCGCAAGAGTTGAAATCCGTGACAGGCAAAGTTTCGAGACGACAAAAAAGGTAATAAACTTATTTTATATTTGCATGATATTATTGCTTTTATTTCTTATAGAACAGGCAAGACGGTTCTCGAATTCACACCCCTTGACTCGTGTTAGTTAAAATCATTTCATACTCCCATTTATTTTTCCTTTCACCATTTAATCTTTTAATTCCTTTTTTATATTTTTTTGTATTACTACATATATAATGACAAGAAATATATATAGATTTTTTTTAACATTGTGTTAAATATTTAGTATTATGTAAATTGATATGTTTGACAAGTATGTATGTGATTTTATTGTTTCGAGTAAAAACTATTGAAAGCATCGACATGTTTTAATGAGGAACTTTGCTAAGAACTTCACAACGATGTTCCTCGTGAAGAAGATCTACAAAACATATGGGGTCTACGCGCAATAGTTTTCGTCAAAAAGAATACGATACGATGTGAGCAGTTTCATTTCTTAACGATTGTTCACGAATCAGGTATTATTTGGTTTCTTTTTACAGACGATGTTAATTTACTTAATTTGATATTAAGGTTTTTGCCTGACAACGCGTCTAGGAGCGAGTTCGGTTTACCATTTGTACCGTCCCAGGATCGATGTAATTTTGTTATATTTTATATAGTAGTATGTGAACACTTACATCGACTTTGTATTTTTATAATAGTACAAAATTTT
>CM032339.1:39318579-39346053 GCA_019022885.1 Schlechtendalia chinensis
GAACGATGTATTTTATGTACACTGACATTTGAAAACAATCGTAAAACTATCTGTAAATAAACTTTAAAGTAATTTTCAAAATAAAAAAATAGTTTTAAGATTTTCGACTCTTATACGTAATTCATTTGTTGCATTCTGAATAAAACACCTAATTCCCATAAATTACCTATATAAAAATTATTTCGAATTCTTACATTTAACAAATTATAAATTACTATTGACAACAGTATATTTTTGTCGACGCGTATAAACAAAACTGTATACATAACACGATGTCGTGTTACCGAAAATTCGCGAACGACGATCGAAACTCACGGCGCTCTTAGCAATCGCGTCGTAACTTCGTACACGTACACGGCATTTGTGACGGGGAAATTTGCGACTTCGCGTCATTGCCGGCGGACGTTTCGGGTTTTTCGTGCATTACATACTTGTGTTAGTATATATATATATATATACATGTGTGTGGGACATTTCATTACGGGTTACGCGGTTCAATTGTGAAAAACGTCGAACGAGAAAAACTCGTATTTGAAACGCTCGACGTAAACGTTTTATACGAAATCGTCACAAAAACGGTCTTGACATTGGGATTCTTTGAAGTCTTTGTTCGTACGTATATGTGTGTGTGTGTGTGTGTCTGTGTGTGTGTGTGTGTGTGTGTGTGTGTTCATGTATGTTATGGTAACATTTTATTGATTTTAAATTTATTCTCCCCCTTTAAATATCCTGGATACACCATTGTGACATTTATTTAGCGCGGCAAAAAAAACAACGACACGGTGGTGGTAGGACAAATTTGAATCGAGAATTCCACCGAAACACAAGTAATCGTTGACGTATAAAGCGATTGGCGATCACGCTCGTAGGCACATCGCCTGACGATTACCAAGATACCGTGTGTGGTAAAACAGTATCAACCGTAAATTAAACCACTTACCTGACTAGTGAATAATCGTTACGTGTTGTAAATATTGCTCACATCCGAGCGTAGTCTACCCGATGAAGTCCATCGCGAGGAGAAAAGATACTTATCGTAGATCTACTAATCGAGTTACAACGTTGAGACGTTGTTAACAAATTCACCTGTACAAAAATGATGATATTGAAAAATGTTTAACTAAAGACAATCAAATTACATAGATGCTTGTCAGATATAGAACCATACCATCTGTATCCCACGGATCATACAATTATTTTTAAAATATATGAAAATATCATATGCCCCTACGATTACATAAAAACAATAATTTCATATGACAAAGATAAAAATAAAAAAATACAATATTTTGAAGCTTGACTTAATGTAAAAATGCGCGTCGATATCGTCTTCAAACCAAATTTTGCAGCGACCACCACGGCGAACTGTACAACATACCGGATATTGTGCGACAAATCTGCTTCACGAATTCCGACGAAACTAGAATAACTGACGACGTGTTCAGAGAATATTAAAATTATCAGTACATATTATAAAATACAAAGTCAATGTAAGTGTTCACAAACTACTATATAAAATATAACAAAATTACATCGATCCTGGGACGGAACAAATGGTAAACCGAACTCGCTCTTAGACGCGTTGTCAGGCAAAAACCTTAAAATCAAATTTAGTAAATTAACACCGAATGTAAAAAGAAACTAAATAATACCTGACTCGTGAACAATCGTAAAGAAACGAAACTGCTCACATCCTATCGTATTCTTTTTGACGAAAACTATTGCGCGTAGAACCCATATGTTTTGTAGATCTTCAAGAGAAACATCGTTGAGAAGTTCTTAGCAAAGTTGCTCATTGAAACGTGCCGATGCTTTCAATTGTTTTTACTCGAAACAATAAAATCACATACATGCTTGTCAAACATATCAATTTACATAATACTAAATATTTAACACAATGTTAAAAAAAACCTATATATTGTTTCTTGTCATTATATATGTAGTAATATAAAAAAATATAAAAAAGGAATTAAAAGATTAAATGGTGAAAGAAAAAATAATAGGGAGTATGAAATGATTTTAACTAAGACGAGTCAAGGGGTGTGAATTCGAGAACCGTCTTGCCTGTTCAAATAAGAAGTAATAACAATAATATCGTGCAAGTATAAAATAAGTTTATTACCTTTTTTATCGTCTCGAAGATTTGTCTGTTACGGATTTCAACTCATGCGGACAATTTATTTTTTTTTATTGATTAAGGTAATAACTTTGTAAATCAAACAGAATAAGAAATGAAAGGTAGGGACGCCGCCTTTGACTTGATGCAAAGTCAGCGCCAAGAAATATAGAACAACTCAAAAGGTGATTTCCACGTTGTAAGAAATTAGAGTTACCTAATTTCGGAAAACCGATCTGTTGAGTCGTTCTTGATATGTATGCGTATACTCTTAGGTAGACAGAGACGGTCTGTCTGTCAGGTGGACTGTGACGATCTGAGTGCCCTCTGAAAGCTGGAGGGTGTATTTATCGATATTTTTTGAAGGACATATACTAAGATTTCGGTCCCACAAGGTTATCGCTTATTTATTTTTCCATTTTCTGCGAATTTCGCGCAGTCCAAATTTTGTTCGTAGTGTCACAAATCTGCTACCTTTGTGTTCACCTGATTAAATATGTGTGATTCATTCCGTTCTTTCATCTTTTCTCTTCTTCTTTTTTTTTATATATATTTACTATTTCTGTTATCGAGTATAATATTCTTTTGTTTCTTAAATTAATTGATTTATATTAAAAATCATATTGAAGTATGATAGCGAATTCTTCTTATGGGATTGAAATGTTTTATGTGTATTATACAAATATATAAAATACGCATTAAATTATATGTGTTTATAAAATTACTATTATTGTTATTCCTATAGGGGATTTATGTTCGGCGTTCCGAGCAAATTGAGCTCTAATATATTTATTAAAATATAAACTAAACTAAGTGTTCATAATAAAAACTAATACAGAAGTAGTTGTTAAATATTACAAATTCATTTTCAAATAATTTTTGTTATGATATGAACGTATATTACATGCATTTGTTAAAGTGTAATCTATAAAAGTTTATTTTCTTTTGCATGGTCTCATTTATGATATGAGTGCATATCATTACATATATAAGAGCACATAAATAACGCATTTCAATATATTTGGACTTATCAACATCCACGAGCTGTACAACAACCGGGCAGGTATGCGACAATGTCGATTCGCCATTTCTGGCGAAACACTAGTACCCGTCGACGTGTAGTAAAGACAGTCAAGTCCGATTCGAACGATCGTTAATTTTTTTTAAAAACTAACAAACGCAAGAAAACACACGTCGACGGCAAGACACCATATTTTTTTTTTTGCATGCTATGATATCGATATTCGGCAAATTTGCAAGCGTCCACCATTTTGGGCTGTGCAACAATCAAGCATCGATGCGACAATGCCGATTCGCCATTTATGGCGAAACACTAGTACCCGTCGATGTGTAGTAAAGACAGTCAAAGCCGATTCGTACGATCGTTAATTTTTATTAAAAACTAACAAACGCAAGAAAACACACGTCGACGGCAAGACACCATATTTTTTTTTTTGCATGCTACGATATCGTTATTCGGCAAATTTGCACGCGTCTAGTCTTGTAAATTGTAATGATATGCACTCATATCATAACTGAAACCATGTAATAAAAAATAAACTTTAATAGATTATACTTTAACAAATACATGTAATAACATACGCTCATATCATAACAAAAATTATTTGGAAATGAATTTTTAATATTTAACAACTATTTCTGTATTGGTTTTTATTATCAACACTTTTTTTAGTTTAAATTTTAATAAATATATTACAGATCAATTTTCTCGGAACACCGATCATAAATCACCTATAGGAATAACAATAATAGTAATTTTATAATCACATATAATTTAATGCGTATTTTATATATTAGTATAATACACATAAAACATTTCAGTCCCATAAGAAGAATTCGCTATCAGACTTCAATATGATTTTTGATATAATATAATTAAATTAACAAACAAAAGAATATAATACTCGATAACAGAAATAGTAAATATATAAAAAAAAGAAGAAGAGAAAAGAAGAACGAACGAAACGAATCACACATATTTAATCAGGTGAACACAAAGTTCGCAGATTTGACACTACGAACAAATTTTAGACTGCGCAAAATTCGCAGAAAATGGAGAAATAAATAAGCAATAACCATGTGGGACCGAAATCTTAGTATATGTCCTTCAAAAAATATCGATAAATACACCCTCCAGCTTTCAGAGGGCACTCAGATCGTCACAGTCCACCTGACAGACAGACCGTCTCTGTCTACCTAAGAGTATACGCATACATATCAAGAACGACTCAACAGATCGGTTTTCCGAAATTAGGTAAATCTAATTTCTTACAACGTGGAAATCACCTTTTGAGTAGTTCTTTATTTCTTGGCGGTGACTTTGCATCAAGTCAAAGGCGGCGTCCCTACCTTTCATTTCTTATTCTGTTTGAATTACAAACGTATTACTTTAATCAATAAAAATAAATAAATTGTCCGCAAGAGTTGAAATCCGTGACAGGCAAATCTTCGAGACGACAAAAAAGGTAATAATCTTATTTTATACTTGCATGATATTATTGTTATTATTTCTTATTGTATTGGCAAGACGGTTCTCGAATTCACACTCACATTATTTTTCCTTTCACTATTTAATCTTTTAATCCCCTTTTTATATTTTTTTTGTTTTACTACAAAATGATCTTGGAACGTAAAGGAAACCACGTACCTGACTGGTGAATTAACGAAAATGGGTCGCCAAACTGCTCATATCCGATCGCTGTCAGTCTCACGAAATTCATTGAGTGTAGAAACGATTCCATTAGTACATCTACTACAAAAGACACTATGTTTAGAAAAATTTAATAAATTTTTCGATGCAAAATACTGATATTGCCAAATGTTTCAACTCGAAACATTCTGCATAGATGCTCGTCAGACATATGACAATACTTTTTGTATCACACAGATCATAGAATTATTATAATATCCCAAAGACCATAGAATTATTAAATAAAAATCATACGCAATTCGTCTACGTTTATACAATAATTTTAACCACCATTATAAAAAAAAACCATATATTATTGACTGACGTTAAATATAAGTACGCTACAATTTTGTATTTCGACATATTTCCATGCGTTCATCGCCGCCAGCTGTATAACTACCAGGCGGGGATTCGAATACGCTGAATCGCAAACTCCGTCGATAAACTAGAAGACATCGACGGCAATAACGATAAAAAATCCGATTCGAACAGTCGTCAGTTTTCATAAAAGTACATGTTCGCGGCAAGAACATGTCGACGACAATCGACAAGATATTTTTTTTAACACGTAAAATGTTCTATTTCGAAAAAATTTCTCGCGTCCACCGCGCCAGGTGTACAATAACCCAACGAAGGTATGACAACGCAGAATCGCGAAATCCCCCGAAACATGAGTAACCGTCGACGTCCACTGGAAATACTAGGATTATTAGTTTAGAATTCTGTATGCATAACAAGTACATCAAATTTGGGACGGTACGATGTGCAAACTGAATACGCTCGTAGACTCGTCGTCCGACAATTACTAAAATACCGAGTGTAATAAATTAATACGGACCGTAAAAAATCTACATACCTGACTTGTTAACAAACGTAAACGGAGCTGTTACGTAAACTGTTCACATCCGATCGTATTCTACCCGGCGAAGTCTATCTTGCGTGGAAACGGTAATTTTAATAAATCTACTACAAGAAGTACAATTTTGAGAATTTTTAACAAATTTACCGATGCGAAATGCTGATATTGCCAACTGTTTCATTTCTAGAAAATCTACATAGATTCTTGTCAGACATATGACAATACTTATAGTATCCCACAGATCATACAATTATTACATAAATATATAAGAATAACATATGCACTTTCGTCTTTTTTTCGTAACGTATGCAGTTTACCCCGTATTTTTGAACACACGGAACTTTAATAACGTTTTCGGAATTGGACGCTCACACAATGGAATTTTTGAGTTCAAACCATTCCAAAACGTGATTTTACCTATAGTGTGAAGAATCCAAACAAATCGGTATACTTATGGCATTGACGTGTAAAAAACTATTACTCTTAAATATTATATTACCTAAATGTAAAATTAACGACAGAAAACGTAATATTAATTTTTCAATGAATACCAACATGAAATTACAAAATGTGGTTAAAGATTTTCAAATGTAAAACTTCTGCGATTGTCGCATTGCAAAGATTTTGACATAGAAAATCTTGTTTCTACTTCGCAAGACACTGTAGACACATTTTTAAAATAGAAAATGTTTTTAGGGGACAACTTTATTACGTGCAAACGTAAAATTGTCGTATACTTCGAACATTATTGAATTGTTACAACAATAATATGTTACAATGAAATAACACGTTTAAAAGCGTACCGAAACGGTTCGAACGACTAGGTTTATGTTTTTTTTTTTTTTTTTTTTTTTAAGTAATTCATTTAGAACTTTGCGTAGTGCGTACCTAAGCAAACAGAACGAATATCAGTCGAACATGTTGAATTTCACCGTGTTTTTACGTGTAATTTACGTCATCAATTTAGGTTGAATGCGAACAGCAACAAAAACAGTTTATATAATTGTTAATTGTATATTCTCGACGTTAAATTTAGCAAGTGAAGTGTAAATAAGTCAACCTATGGTCCTTTTTTAACGAATATTTAACGTATTTGATAGGCACGTTGAATGAACAGCTCGACACTCGCCAACAATTTATTATTTTTGTGGGTATTAAAATTCAACGTTGAAATTTTTATGCATATGTTAGATTTTCCTTGTTATTTTACAAATCAGTTAATATAGGTAATAATTTATTATCGCACGTTTGTAATAACCTTCAGAACAGTACACATTAGCTGTCATTTATATAAGACAATATAACTTTATTTCTTCCTAATTTACATTTGTTGTTAATACACACACACATATATATATATATATATATATATTGTTCGACAACCAACCGACGTGTTTGTCGAATGCGTTCGACGAGCATGATGGGATACCTAATTAATAATCACCGTGTATAAATAATCGCGCGGAGTATAATAAATGTATTTTCGCAGCAGAGAACGTGTAAGTGTTTGATCGCGTGTATATTATTGATTCTGCACAAAAGCTAATGATCAGACGAGTCGAACAACAATACAATACTGTGCCGCTGCGTGCGTAATGTGTAACGATTTTTTGTTCTTATTCAATATTAGACATTCGAGGTATTCGTGTGATTTATTTTTGTGCACGTATGAGAGCGTATTATTATCGTTGCTTCCGAGTTTATCCGTGTGATAAATGTCATCGCTGTATTCCACGACGTTCACTGCACGTTCAAGGGAAATAATTAGTTTTTTTAAAATTTTGTTTTAAATTTCAAATGCTACGTACAAGAATACGTTAAAGTTTAACGATTAAAAGTAAATATACAGCTTACAATTAAAAACCTAGATCTATAAAAAAAAGAAATTAATTTTTAATAAACGTAGGAGAGGAGGAATTAAGAATATGACAGGGATTCAAGTCAGAACAAGGGAGGAAATTAAATATGTGAATTGTTTGAATAGAGAACAATAATTCGTTGTTGTTCGAATGTTTATATAATAAACACAAACGCGTATTACGAGTACTACTATGTATTAACCTGGAAACGATAATATCATAATAATTATACTATCAAAGTATTGCATATATATATATATATATATATATATATATATATATATATATATAATATGTAAATTTTATGATTTAATTTTATAGTTTGCATACACTATAAACTTAATCGCGCGCACTAGACGTTTTCACTGGCTTAGAAATAAAAAGTGTATAACAACACGTTTGCGGATTAATTGTCATTGGAAATGTCTATTTTTTCAATCGCCAATAGATATTTTATCGATTTAAGGTTAAAGGAATATAAGTGTGTTTATTCAACATTAATAATTGTAACATAACGATTGCTTTGTCGTCGTCTTTTGACTGCTGCGCGTGGGATATGACCAGCGAATGTCGAAAACGTTATTCGAAATCAACGATATTTAAATGAGACAAAAACGTATTAATACCGTTCTTTTTTGGTTTTCATTTAATATCGTTTTGCCGAAAAATCGGCTCTTTGGTAAATATCCAAAACGAGGTACGCGAACGATCAACTGCGCAACGGGTTATGTATCATGCTAGCGGAATTTCCGGTCACTAGTTATATATAACATTGTAACTAGTCATTTTCCGGCTTCCGCGAGATCAACAACAGCGGTACTATTCGAGAAACAACGTACGGCCTTCCTTTATTTTTCTTCGAAGACTACGAATGATATCTCCATGACGTACACGTCAATGCCATAAGTATACCGATTTGTTTGGATTCTTCACACTTTGGGTAAAATCACGTCTTGGAATGGTCTGAACTCAAATATTCCATTGTGTGAGCGTCCAATTCCGAAAACGTTATTAAATTTCAGTGTGTTCAAAAATACGGGCTAAATTGCATTCGTTCCGAAAAAATGACGAAAGCGCATATGTTATTCTTATATATTTATGTAATAATTGTATGATCTGTGGGATACTATAAGTATTGTCATATGTCTGACAAGAATCTATGTAGATTTTATAGAAATGAAACAGATGGCAGTATCAACATTTCGCATCGGTAAATTTGTTAAAAATTATCAAAGTTGTACTTCTTGTAGTAGATCTATTAAAATTATCGTTTCCACGCACAATGGACTTCGCCGGGTAGAATACGATCGGATGTGAACAGTTTACGTAGCAGCTCCGTTTACGTTTGTTAACAAGTCAGGTATGTAGATATTTTACGGTCCGTATTAACTTACTACACTCAGTATATTAGTAATTGTCCGACGACGAGTCTACGAGCATATTCAGTTTGCACATCGTACCGTCCCAAATTTGATGTACTTGTTATGCATACAGAATTCTAAACTAATAATCCTAGTATTTCCAGTGGACGACGACGGTCACTCATGTTTCGGCGGATTTGGCGATTCTGCGTTGTCATACCACCTGTTTGTGTATCATGTTAAAGTACTGATACACTGTGTTTTGGTAGTGCATCGGTGCTAGCCAAGATAACGCCATCTGGCTGTTGTTTCACGGTGAGTACCGACTGCGCTATCACGGCCTTGTGTATCTTGTACTGTTTTCAGTGTTGTTATCATATGAACGGTCAGTCGTTAATGTTTTCAAATTTTCGCTAATCTATAAGTTTATATCAACTTTCAGTGTCACCTATTATTTAGTGTATCGTGTAATTGTGTATGGGTGACACTGATGGTTTGTTTTTAACTTTTAGTCAGTGTATGATTGACCGTTGTAATTTGTATAGTGTAATTCTCCTTTCGTTTTCGTTCGTCATCTGCTCGAGAATCATGTGTTAAGCAGTGTGGTGGTGCAGTCAAATCGTGAAAACCACGTTATTGTTTTGTGAATTTGTGAATCAACATAACTGGTAAATCTCGTTCGCGCAATTATTTCTCCATCATAATTTGTATTTCCCCACTAGGGTGGTCATCTTACCAGTTGTGTTGCGTGTGGATAACGTGGATTTCCTGTGTCGTGTTGTCCGACTGCAGCAGCCAGTGAATTATTCGTGTGTCTTGTTTTCGTCAAGTACGGTTAGCGGTGCCATTGTGAGAGTGCGGGGTCACACCTGTATTTTTTATTGTACTAAATTCGAATAATTACGGGCCCGGCTCCACATGTCACCATAGCCGTACTTAGTAAGTGGTGCACCATTTAGTTTAATAAACTTGTAAAAAAATATTAAATTTGTAATTATTTATCCGACCTGTGTTGGGTGAGGAGGATTGCCTCAACATCGTTGAGGCACCTCGAACGCCTTCATTTTGGTCCTTTGGGCCGGATAGATAGATATTAGTATATAATAATTATAGTAATATTAGTTAATATTTTTTTTGTATTTTATTGTTGTCTCAGTACTAGCTGCAATTTTATCTTGTTTATAATTATTGTCAACCATCATACATCAATTTTTATTGTATCTTCTCATTGTATTCAACCATTGTTTAGGTGATATTGTTTGATTGTTCATATTCCCCAATCAATATGTCCAAGTCAAATGAAATCAGAGTTAAAAAAGTTGTTAAGGAAGAGAGATTTATTAAAGAAATCTATGCAACAAATTCAAACGTATGCTGACCAATTTGATCCAGCTACCAAATCCATCAATCAAATTAAAACTCGAATAGACAAATTAACAAAGTTAATGTCCGATTATGAATTGGTATATAGTTCTATTGAGGGTTGTGTTGATGCCAGCCCTCAAGTACTTGATGATGCAATTACAGTTGATGATTATTATTGTTCTCTTAAGGCTCAGTTATTGGACATACTTCAAGACCAAACTAAGACATCTCCTGACTCTTCTACATCTCAAGCTCCCACTCTTATACGTGATTCAATGAAATTGCCTGCGATTCCTGCGCCAAGGTTTAATGGAAATTTACAAGACTGGGTATCTTTCTTTGATACATTTAATGCAATGTTTCATGATAATCAAGGTCTCTCAGACGTTCAACGATTACACTATCTGAAGTCATGTCTTTCTGGTCCTGCTGCTGATGTAATAAAAACTATTCCAACCACTGAAGGCAATTACCTTACAGCTTATGAGGCATTGGTTGAAAGATATAAAAACAATTCCTTGATCATTCAATCACATATACGGTCATTAATGGAAACACCAACAGTTCAAAAACCATCAGCATCTGCACTAAGAAACCTACACCATCACGTTTTTTCACATGTACGAGCATTGAGAGCCATGAATCAGCCGATTGATACTTGGGATGCGTGGTTAGTGACACTAGTATGCTCTCGGCTAGACCCAAGAACGGTTGGAGAATGGCAATTAATCCAAACTTCACGAGAACTTCCCAAATTTAGTGATTTAGAAAAATTTCTAGCCAGTCGTGTATCAGCATATGAAGTTGGTGAAATTGGAAAACAACGTGAAGATTCAAAACAGCAAGTTGCGAAGAGAGTCTTATTAGCAAGGTCCCGCTCCTAAGTCTTATAGTCAGGAAAAATGTATTCTGTGTTCAAATTCCCATAAGTTATATTTTTGTGAACAGTTTCTAAAACTATCTATTCCTGACCGATCAAAGGTTGCATCTGATCACAGGTTATGTTTCAATTGTTTGATGCCAGGTCATCAGTCAACTCAATGCAGGTTTAGAGGTTGCCAAATGTGTAACAAGAAACACAGTACTAGGCTCCATGGGTATCAACCGTTCCGAAACAATCACAAGGTACAAAATACACCTGACTTACCGTCTCAGTCTCGCAGCGAAGATAATGTAATTGCCATGTATGTGGAACAAGACACTTCAAACATTACTTATTCCAACTGTCATGCTATGTAAGCAACATGTCTAGTAAACATTAATGATGCTTCAGGTGTACCTCACAGTTGTAGAGCAATATTAGATACCGGGTCACAATTAAATTTTGTAACTGATGCATATGCCCGAAAACTAAAACTCAATTCTTGTAAAATTTCCACTCTAGTCACCGGAATCGGACCCAAGTCAGTGTATGCTAAGAGTTTAGTACCAACAATTATGTCATCTCAATATGGTCAATACACATCAAATATACAGTTTCATTCCTTGCCTGTCATATCAAACCAACTACCTACTCTTAGCATTAATGTCAATAACATAGTCCTACCTAGCAATATTCGGTCGCAGTTAGCAGACCCACAGTTTTACAAGTCTGCGCCTATAGACTGTCTTCTAGGGGCTGAAGTGGTGTTCGAGTTATTCAGTGGAGATCATATAGTCATCAACGAGCATTTGTCTGCTCACCACACGAAACTTGGGTGGGTGATAACCGGCAGACTGTTCAATTCAAATTCCAGTAACTTAACATCCACACTGTCAATATCAAGCAATTCAGTAAGAGAGCAGTCAGCTATTGCTCTGTTCACAAAGGCAACTGTACGTTCTGAAGAAGAGCATGAAGCAGAAAATCATTTTTCTAAGAATGTACAACGAGCTGAAGATGGCAGATTTATTGTTCGATTACCCTTGAAGGCCAACATTAATGCACTAGGTGAATCTAAATTCATGGCACAACGTCGATTCCTAAATCTTGAACAAAAACTGATCAGATGCTCACAATTAAACACAGACTACAAGGTTTTTATGAAGGAATATGTTGATTTAGGACACATGACCTTAGCACAAGAAGATACCAGTGTACTTAGTTATTACTTGCCACATCATGCTGTGACAAAGTCAGATAGTATTACAACTAAGACAAGAGTAGTGTTTGATGGATCCGCTGTAACATCCACTGGCATATCACTGAATGATGTCATGATGCGAGGAGCAACTGTACAGCCAGATTTGATAGCCATTTTGTTAAGGTTTCGATTACATAATATTGCTTTGACTGCAGATATTGAGAAAATGTATCGGCAGATCCGAGTTCATGATGAAGATTGCAATCTGCAGAAAATTTTTTATCGACCTGATCCCAATGAATCATTAAAACAATACAAATTGATGACTGTGACATATGGCACCAAGTCTGCTCCTTTCTTAGCCACAAGATGTTTAACTGAATTGGCCAAGGAAGCTGATACTCAAGAAGCCATGAGAGCTATCAAACTTGATTTCTATGTGGATGATCTTTTGAGCGGAGGAGCTACAGAGGATGAATGTTATAAATTGTATAAATCCATTTCAAACACACTTCAAGGTGCTCAGATGCCATTAAGAAAATGGTGTTCAAATTCAACTATGGTTTAAACAAAATTCCTCTAGTTAATAATGGTGATATTACATAATTAAACCATCTGATGATAATACTGTTACAACGTTAGGCATCATATGGCAGCCCACAAATGATGTGTTCCAGTTTGCGATCAAACCATGGACTCCACCCAGCACCATGACCAAACGAACACTCTTGTCTGATATCCACAAAGTATTTGATCCTATCGGTCTAGTTACACCAGTGTTTGTGAAAGGAAAAATATTCATCCAGCAATTGTGGTCGTTACGAATTGATTGGGATACGGTGCTTCCTGATGATATTCAACAACGTTGGGTTAAGTTTTATACTGCTTTAACTCCATTAAATTACGTCAACACCACGCAAAGTTATCTCTGGGGAATGAAGTGAAATTCAAATCCACGGATTCAGTGATGCATCACAACATGCATTTGGCGCGTGCATATATATAAGAAGTAAGTGTTCCACTGACACCTGGAACACTGTACTGTTCACCTCAAGGTCAAGAGTAGCACCAATGAAACAAACTACAATTCCTCGATTAGAACTGTGTGCAGCACTTGTGCTGGCTGAGCTGACATCACAAGTTATCAATGAATTTGACAAATTGTCAATAAATATTTTACAAGATAATGTTGTACTGTGGACAGATTCCACAATTGTGCTATCATGGATACACAGTAAATATCCATTACAAGTATATGTGTCTAACAGAGTAGCTCTCATCAATGATCTCATAATACTAAGACAATGGCCTCATGTCCCTACAAGTGATAACCCAGCCGACTTAATTACCAGAGGCATGGAAGCAACCGATATCATTCAGTCCCGTCTGTGGTGGCACGGTCCTGAATGGCTCACAGAGGACCAGTCAACATGGCCAATAAACCCAAAGGTTCTTGAACCCACTGATGAAGTGCGACTAATCAAATTAGTACTCAAAGCATCTACTGTGGACACTGACCCAGACTGGTTACTGAACAGATTTTCAAAATGGAATACGTTAATGTACGTAACGGCATACATACGAAGATTTATATATAATTGTAAGACAAGGGTCAATAAATGTAATGATCATAAAATAGGGGGATTGACCACTAATGAGTTACAAGACAGTAAACTGTACTGGCTGTCACGTGCACAACATTGTTATTTTCAAGCAGAAATAAAAACCTTACAAGAAGGTGCTAATGTTCATCATCGTAGCTATTTTAAGTCGCTCAGTCCATTCCTTGACAAATGTCAACTGATACGTGTTGGTGGTCGACTATCAAATTCATCATTATCGGAAGGTCAAAAATATCCCATTGTGTTGCCAACAAAAAGCCCAATAACAAAAATGCTGTTTGAATATGAACATGTGCGACTTTTACATGCAGGGCCACAAGCACTTCTAGCAAGTATCCATCATACATATTGGCCTATACGTGGCAGGAATATTGCTCGACAGACTGTTCATAAATTTATTCGTTGTTTCCGTACCAAACCCAACATGATGCAACCATTTATGGCACCACTGCCACACTCAAGAGTCACTCAGTGTCGTCCGTTTTCTAAAAGTGGTGTTGATTTCTGTGGGCCAGTAAATATCCGCAGCGGTATTAGGCGTGTTACATCATTAAAGCATTATATAGCAGTGTTTATATGTATGGTTACTCGTGCACTACACTTGGAATTAGTTCGGGACTTGTCATCAGATGCATTCATGTCTGCGCTATTTCGGTTCATTTCTCGACGTGGGCAATGTTCTCATTTGTACAGTGACAATGGCACCAATTTCGTTGGTGCGAATAAAATTCTTAAATCGTGGATTACAGATATTCGTAAAGACAGCAACTTTGAAACTAAGATCGCAACCTTGGGTATAGAGTGGCATTTCATTCCTCCATCTGCACCAAACTTTGGTGGCCTTTGGGAGGCAGGAGTTAAATCAGCCAAGCAGCACCTTATTAAGATGAGTAATGGAACTTTGCTTACATATGAAGAGACTACCACCCTACTATGTAGAATCGAGGCAGTTCTTAACTCTAGACCAATCGTATCCATGTCATCTGATCCAGCTGATTATAGCGCTCTCACACCAGGTCACTTCTTGATTGGTGGTCCACTCACATTTCCTCCAGAACCAGATGTATCCACGATCCCTACCAATCGCCTACGTCAATTCAAGTTGCTACAAGCCCGATTGCAACATTTCTGGAAGAGGTGGTCTGCTGAATACTTGCCACAGTTACAACGTCGTGGTCGATGGACTACAAAATCAAAAAACATATCAGTTGGTGATCTAGCAATTTTGAGAGATGAAGTCACCCCTCCGATTCAATGGCGTTTAGTACGAGTAATGTGTGTCCATCCAGGAAGTGATGGAGTCATTCGTGTTGTTACTCTGCATAATTCAGTAGGCACTGAGTTCCGTCGTCCAGTTTCCAAACTTGCTTTAATACCTACCGCTTCAGATGAAGATTAGATTTCTTTTGTGTCTTAAATAATCACCTAATGTATTTATATAGATATTTTTTTTCTTTTACTTAATTATTTTCACCAAAATTACATATTCATTAAAACATTTATCATTTCGAATTGATGTTATGAAGTTAATTAATGATTTATAGAGTTTGACACCTATCCCCAAATCTATGTATACTTTTTGAAGCTCTTTACTTGTGCTATTGAAACGCTCCAAAATTGCATTCCAAAATACAGTCATAAAAACTGTTTCAAAACGGTCAAGTTGACGTCTTAAGCCAGCTGCCTCACAACGCATCGTCGACTTTTTAAAATCATCTTCTTCTAATAAATTTAAACTTCTCATAATACCGTCATAGTTTTGATATAAGCTGTCACAAGCTTCATGCCGAGCAGACCACCTAGTTCCATCTGCTCTTTTGACAACTTTTTTACCGAGCGTTAGGCTGGACTTTAAAATATCCCATCGTCTAGTAGATGCAGAAAAAAAAGAATAAAAATGTTGAATAGTGTTAAAAAACGATAATCCTTCTTTCACGCATTCAGCTATACAAGTCCCAACCAAGTTTAGCGAATGAGCAGCACATGGTACGTAATACGCGTAAGGATTTTTTTTTACTATCCTTGGCTGTAAACCCGAGTAAATTCCCGACATATTGGCGGCGTTGTCGTACGACTGGCCCCTGCAGTTGTTTATGTCAATATCATGTTTAGTTAAAAAAGACAATACGGCCGTTTCAAGTGTTTCAGACTTATGCCCAATATTTGGTAAAAAACACATAAAGCGTTCGACAGGAAAACCATCATCTCTAACGTAACGAATAACGTATGCTAACTGGTCTGTGTGGCTGATATCAGGAGTTGAGTCTATCACAATCGAAAAATATTTTGCACTTTTAATTTCTTTTATAATTACATTAGTAACTTGTGTTGTTATTAATATAATTATTTCATCACATGTTGTAGAAGAAAGGTAAGATGTATGACCACTGCCCGGGTTTCCATGTTGAACTATATGATTGCTTAGAAAAGGGTCAAATTCAGATATTAATTCTAAACACATCATAAAATTACATATCGAATTTTTCGCGGCTTGTACGAAACCAGAAAACTTTGTACGAGCATGAATTGTTATTCTGCAAAAAGTGTTTCACCAGTTTCGATAGCAGACCTCGGAAATATAAACCGTACGGTATGCCCGCACTCGTAGAGCATAGAAAAATATGCGGGATGCACAAACCAATCTTACCAGTTATGCCAACGGAGGGGAGCACTTTGAAGTTTAAAGCGTGGTGCAAGACACAACGTTTACCGTTTGTAATATACGCAGACTTCGAAGTTCTTCTGTTGAAAATAACGGAAAGATATGGTGAAAACACTCAAGCATTTCATTCACATCGACCGATGAGCTATGGGTTCATCGTGAAGACTTCGGAAAATGTATCGGTGGAACTTGAAAGGTATGAAATTCCGCAAACGCCGATCGTTTTCCGCGGATCCGAGTCCTGTGATGATGTGGCGTATAGAGTTGCATATAGAAGACGTTGACTACACGCATGCGATTCGGGTTTGGGATCACTTCAAATGTACTCTCGGTGAGTACAGTGATCTATATTTGAAAATCGATGTACTGTTGCTAGCTGATGTGTTTGAGAATTTTCGGGATATCTGTATTTCAACATACAATTTAGACCCGGCTTACTATTATACCGCACCCGGGTTTAGTTTCGATTGTATGTTGAAATACACCTCGATTAATCTCGATCTCCTCACAGATTATGAAATGTTGTTGATGATAGAGCAGGGTATACGCGGGGGGTTGGTTCAAGCGAGTATGCGGTACGCTAAGGCCAACAACTATAAAACACCGACGTTCGACAATGAAAAACCGAAATCATGGCTAATCTACCAAGACTGTAAATTGTTTTAATTTAATTTTCTAAATTTGTTTTAATTAATTTTTTCCTATTATACATTTTTTAAATTTCAGGTAATAACTTATACGGATGGGCGATGAGTCGTTACATGCCGTATGGTGAATTTCGCTGGTACTTGGGGAATCTTGACGTCGCGTTAGCACAACTCGAGTGGATGAGAGAGACGGATAAATTAGGTAGAATTTACGAAGTCGATATCTCATACCCGCAAGGCTTGCACGACGTGCATAATGATCTTCCATTCTTGCCATTCGCCAGCATACCACACACATCTCGCGTACGAAAATTGATGGCTACTTTTGAGGATAAAAAAAATTACATCGTACATTATGTAAACCTCAAACAAGCCATGGCTAACGGTTTAGTTGTTGATAAAGTATGTATTAAACGTAATTAAAAATATATATATATATATATATATACCCCTCTTTACACTATATACACATGTTAACTATATTTATTTCATTTTTAGGTGCATCGTGTGTTGGAATTTCATCAATCTCCATGGATGGCTTCATATATAAACCTTAACACAGAGATGAGAAAAAAAGCAGTTAACGAGTTTGAAAAAGATTTCTTTAAGCTTATGAACAATGCGGTGTTCGGTAAATATTAATATACATAATATTAAATTATATTTTTTAAATTTTTTAAAAATTAAATTTTTAGGAAAAACTATGGAGTCTATGCGAAAACGAATAAAAATCGAACTGGTTTCATCTTCGCAAAGATTAACTAAATTCGTTAACAAACCAACATTCAAGAGTTGCACAATTTATAGTGATAATTTATCAGCAGTGTCTATGCATAATAAAATAATTGATTTTTGCAAACCAATTTATATTGGTTTTGCAGTACTCGATATTAGTAAGACACTAATGTATGATTATCATTATAACGTAATGAAAAACCATTATAACGATGCCATAACATTGATGTATACGGATACAGGTATATATTTATATATATTTAATTAATTTTTCAAAAAATATATCATAAATTATTATTATTATTATTTTAGATTCGCTGGTATATCATATCGAGACGGACGATTTTTATTATGATTTGGCGAACAATCCAAATTTGTTGCTTCGTATGGACACCTCTAATCTACCCCGAGATCACCCATGTTATGCGGACACGCGTAAGAAAATCCCCGGTTTTTTTTCGGATGAGACAGACGGTTGTACGATGTATGAGTTTGTAGCACTCCGGGCGAAATCTTACGCGTATGACGTTGAACGGGTGGTGAACATTCGTGCTAAAGGGATTAGAGGACATGTGATTAAAAATCACATAACGTTCGACGATCACAAACAGTGTTTGTTTGCTGAAGATAGCGATTCAGATGACAACGAAAGCGTTGATAATGAGGTGATGAAGAAAACATATGCAGTACTCTGTGCTGCAGAAGTTATAAAAAATATACATAGGATCGCCGCCATCGATCCTGTTATTAATATCACAACCCCATCTCTACATCAACACCCAGTCTATACTCCGTATAGAAAAAACGTTTCAATCCGATCATTCAATCATCAAGTGAAAACTGTAAAAACGTTGAAGATGACTTTGAACAGATTGGATGATAAACGCGTTATTCTCGATGACCGTGTTCATACCTATGCGCACGGTCATTATAAAACTCTGTAATTTTTTTTGTTTTTAAAATAATTGTACTTATATTATATTTAGTCTATAGAATAGTAAAAGATTTATTTCTTTTTATTTTTTTATCTGTATATTGTATTCATTTGTATTTTAAAGTAATTTAATACTCATATTTTATTTTATTTTTTTGTTAAATACATAATAATATTTATTTAATCGATTTTTGTATAATACATCATGTAAAATATTACTGTCGTTCGGGATTAATATTTGAATACTATTGTTTGCAATCATTATATAAAAACTTATATAACTATTAATTATTTTAACAACTCTATCCTTATATACAAACAACGTGTATAATAGATTTTAATTTTAAGAATAGAAAAAATAATAAAGTAAAACAAGTTGGATTTAAAAAAAAACATATTTTCTTTAATTTATTGTACCTGTATTATATTCAGTCTATAGAATAGTGTAAGATTTATATTTTTTACCTGTATATTGTATTAATTTGTATATTAAAGTATTTTAATACTCATATTTATTTTATTGTTATGTTAGATACATAATAATAATATTTATTTATTTAATTTTTATACACCAAAT
Source organism: Schlechtendalia chinensis (assembly GCA_019022885.1). Classification (NCBI taxonomy): domain Eukaryota; kingdom Metazoa; phylum Arthropoda; class Insecta; order Hemiptera; family Aphididae; genus Schlechtendalia; species Schlechtendalia chinensis. Next base: position 39,338,090 of record CM032339.1, read on the forward strand.
CTTGTTAAATACTACTGTTGTTCAGTATTAATATTAATATTAATATTAATTATTTTTTAGCGACTATAAACCTATACAAATACGTGTATAATACATTGTTAATTTTAAGAATAAGGAAAATAACAAAATAAAACAAGTTAGATTTTTAAAAACATATTTTTTATTTGTAAAATTTTTTTTCAAACAAACTTAAATACAAATGACTTCCCAAGCTTTCCTTGGTAAACTAGTTTTATACACCTCTCCTTTCTGGAATTGTATTCCTCACATTGCTCCCTCGTCATTTTTACCGATCTCGGCATAAAAATGGAAAGGCGCTCTCCTATTAAATCGAATATCTCGCATAACACGCTGACCCCAAATTTTGTGGTTTTCACTTCGAATGAATCAATTACATATTCCACGTTTATACATAATTCCTCCATCGAGCAAAATCATTGTCCTTGAGCCTGCGCTTGCAGAGATAATAAAATTGAATCCATTCTGAAATTATGTATATATAATTATTAAAAATGTTTTTTTAATTTTATATTTTGTATACATAGTAAAATAATAATATATTATTATAATAAAATATAATAATATATTATATATAAAAATGCAAAAACAAATTTCCATTTGAAAATTATTATATCATTATTATTATTATTATTATTATTTATATTTATTTATATTATGTGAATAGATTCTATTTTATTTAAGAAAAAAAAAATGCAAACACAACTATTCACAAACACTTAACTATCGTTTTGAAAATAAAATATAAAAAGCATAATGAATTTATTTTAATAATAATAATAATAACAATAATAATAATAAATTTGAATACGTAAAATAGACTTACTTAAATATTTGAAGTGTTTCGGTAAATGCAGAACAACTAGTTGAGAGTATTGAGGTACGAGTGAATGTTTATTAGATTTTTCAGATCCTTATACCCTGTAAAGCAGGCGCGGATCCAAGGGGGGGCCAAGGGGCGATCGCCCCCCCCGTAGACTCTTGTTAAATTTTTTTATTAGTATCGTTTTATAATTCTAACTCTTATCTATGATACTATAGAAAGACAATTTAAAACGAAGTTGTAGCTATGTGATTTTTCGGTGTATCGCAAACGATTTCCAATAAAACGTTTTGGAAAATATTTTATTATTCGATGCGACAAAATGAGGATTAAAGTTGTTTTGATTAAGATGGCCCCCCCCGTAAATAAGTTCTGGATCCGCGCCTGCTGTAAAGAGACCTTGTCATAAGCCCCACTCCATATATTTTCATTTCGATTTTATTTTTGATATTCGTTTAAGCCACCATGAAGTATGAGGGTTTATCACATATTTGAAAAATATTTAAACGTATTTAATGATAATATATAATGCAGTTACTGCACAGCTGCATGATTATAAAATACAATACGTTCATTTAAAGATTACTGATAAATATATTTTTCAAACAATTTAGGGATACCATTACGATAACTCTCTATAAAGATCACTGCATTCAATATTATCTCAATAAATATATATATTTTTTCCAGATTACAACCAAAACTACGTTTGGTATCTGTGTATTAATAATCGGGTATCGCATTATTTCGATTACTAACCAAGAAAGATTAATACGCCTGCTCCCATTCTAGGATATTATAATACCATACAAACACATTTTTGTTATATTACATAATGATATTATACCATCATTGCATTTATTAAAAAAATACACAAGTTTTACACATTAATATAATTTTAAGAATTATTTATAAACCATTTTTTTAGAGCAAAAATTTTATTAAACGTACAATTTCTAGAATTTAAGTACGAATGATAAATACAACACGGTTGGAATGAAAAATCTCTCTCATTGTAATCGTTCAATATTGTATTTAGTCGCTGGCATCCCAGATTTTCCATGTTATCACCTTGATTTGCGGGATAAACTTTTCGATTATTTGTCGTTTTTCTTCGCCCTTCACATAGATAATGTCGAATTTCAAAGAATTTAAAATCCGCTCGATTTCATTATACTCTACATCACCGCAATCCAATGATAGTTGATGATAATTTCTTAACAGCCACAGATTTACACGTCTACTTTTTGCATTTTGTACTGTGCTCGATGAATGTTTAAAAAGCCAGTGTTGAGTTGCACAACTATTTGTATCAATCACAGACATCTCTTTGATTAAATATTTAGAATTTGTTCCGAGCACGCATTCAATATCTAAAATCCCCGAAGAGGATGGTGAGCACGTCATTCTTTAAGCAGTAGAAAATTATGTACTGTCTGTTATATGAACTTCAAGAGAGTTGACTCGTGAATTTATTTTCAGTATTTCCCTCTCCGAGAGATATAGCCGACTCTGTAATTTAATTACACTATCATTATGAAGTGATAAGGAAATATTGTTTTTATCATCAATTTCACGTAGACGATTATCAAACGATTCGGTTTTCACTCTGAGATTCTCAATATTCTCGTGATTTTCATCAATCGATTTACCGTGTTTTTTAAAATTATATTCAAACACTTTATTTCCGTCTGAAATTAGTTTATTTAGTTTACTAGATGAAGAACTACCAAACACGTCCATGGTTAAACGACAACTGTTTGTTTATATCTTAAGATTTGTCTTATTTATCCAGCTATTGTGCGAGCTATCGAACCCCAGCCATTTAACGAATATTTTACGCCCTCTAGCATGAATAACTTTTTCAACTAGATATTTATCAGGGTGAATTGTTTTACATATTTCCTCGGCATAAAATCCACCGGCAATACGTTCACCGGTATAATCTTCCAAGATAAATGTTGTTGGTGATGTTTTATTTACTTTTATAATAGTAAATATTTCGGTAGACCAATTAGGTAGATATCCTTTAACGAAAACACCTTTATGCATACTGATACGAACTTTATCGCCAACAGTAAATTTAATTTTTTTTGTCTGTTTAATCTTACGAATTTTTATTTTTATAAGTGATGAGTCTACCTCGGCTTGTTTGGGGGATATACCGATTGTTCTGTGTATAGAATTGTTATAATTATCCATCAACTCAGGTAAAATTGATACTCACTCGTAAGATCCCCTAGCAGTAAATCGCCTAAACATTTTCTCTTTTAAAGTACAATTGAATCGCTCGACAACGCACGCTTTTACCGTACTGTACGTAGAATACATTTTTATATTGCATTTTTCAATCAAATTCTTGAAATGTTTATTATAAAATTCTTTTCCGCGATCGATTTGCAACAGATTCGGGTGTCTATTGATAAATATTTTACCTGCACTTAAGGTGACTCTTCACCTTTTTTATAGTAAACATTTACCCGTCGTCTTGTGTAATTTTTTCTGACCGGTTTATGAAGTTCTAGTGCTATATCGTGATTAGACATTTGGAATATTTTTCAATAATTTAGCTTCAACCAATTCTTCGCAAATCGTAATTATTTCATTACGAACAGCTGTATTACCCGCTGCAAGAGATGAATATAGTAAACGTAATCTATCGACCAATTCGTTAGCATCGTTCCAATAAACTAGACTTTGCGTTTTCTGTAATCGCATATTAATAATATCTTTGACCCTGCTACCGCCGCCGACGGTTGAAAACAGATTCGATATTAGTTCATATTTCTTTCCCTTCGATATTTTTATCTCTTTTCCATATTTTTTTCTATGCGCTGATGTTTTATTTAATATTTCTTTATACATTTTCAAATCACTTTTCGTATATTTTTTCGGAGATTTAACAAATAATAAACTAGCGAGACCTAACGTTAACGGATAAGTTACAGACCCGTCATCAACACACTCGATATGTAACTCGTTTTTGGTAAATTTAATTTTTTTTCTACCCAAAACAATATCACCATTGCGGAGTTTTTTCGGACCGTACACTTTATCCATTCCGGCGGATGGTTGCGTTTTAAACGCATTATACATATCATCTGAATCAAAATTTTCGTTTTGCTATAGCAATATATATATAGATATATTATATAACGACATATGTGTCAAACCCAAACCTGTAACGACCGTTGTCGCGTTCATCTTCTTTGCTAATAACAACGAATTCAAATCTCCCTTTTCGCCAACACGTCGTGCAAAAGTCTTTAAATTCAACGTACTTTATATCCCCCGAACAGTGTTCATCGTAAACATGCTTTAAATTCATTTCATCTTGTTTGAATAAAACAATAAAATTAGCATTATCTCGAATCAGTTGTTTCGGTACACGCGAGTAAGATTGAGCCAAGTAACACACATCTATTTGATTATGCCTGCCACGTGAAAAATATGAACGCACTATGTTCTGGTTCTCACATATAATGTCATCGAATATAAAAACCGAGTTCGGTAACGCTCTTTCCGGAGCTACTACGGTTTCATTATCATGGTATTTAAATAAATGTATATCCTGAACCTCACTTAAAATATCATCGAGCATAACATATTTAACCTGATCTAAAGTTTTCGAATAAATATATATATTTTCAAATTTAATTCCATTTTCATGCGTTAGCAATGTAAAAATTAAATTTGATTTACCACAACCGGACGGTTCGATTATCAATGCTCGTATTGTATTCGGAAAAAGTGACCCGTGTCTTGATTTTTTTTCGAAAGACGATGGGGGGTCGATATTTTCAACCTTTAGTTTTTTTTTTCCTGATTAATAAAACGCATGATATAAATACATGTGTTAGTTGAATAACACGAGCATACAATGCCGACGCGTCGGGAGGTCAAGGCCAATAGCGGTAGTAGTTTATTAAACACACTAATAAATAGTTTACCAGTTGAAGTACATCTACCAGGCTATCAGTACTGTGGACCCGGGACTAATTTACAAAAACGATTATCTTTAGGACAGAGAGGAATAAATAGATTAGATTCTGCTTGTAGGAATCACAATATCGCCTACGACAAGAGTAATTCTTTATTTGATCGTAACAAAGCAGATCGTGAGTTGGAAAATCGTGCGTGGGACAGAGTAAAAGCGAAAGACGCGGGTTTTAAGGAAAAAGCTGCTGCGTGGATAGTCACTACGGGTATGAAGACCAAACGTAAAATCGGTGGTGGATGTGGATTTAAAAATATTGTTGGCGTGGCTAAAAAAGCGATAAAAAAATCAATGAAAGCGTACAACACTGTTGGAACAACGAACATGGGTAAATTAATTAAAGCAGCTATTGACGGCGTTAAGCAACATGTTCGAAAAAACAAAACTGGTAATAAGAATAATAAACCTAGAGTGATCAAGGTCCCAAAAACTGGAGGTGTTTTACCGTTAATACCAATAATCGCGGGTCTCTCCGCTTTGGGGACACTAGTCGGTGGAGTTGGTAACGTTGTGAAAACAATTAGAGATATTAAATCGAATAATGGATCGTCTATACATTTAGGAAAAGGATTTTTTTTAAAGCCATACAAGGGAGGTGGATCGTATAAAATCGTGAATTCAAAAGCAAAGAGCTTGCGTATGAAAAATGAAAACAATAAGAAAATAAAATCAAAAAACTAATATTACCCAATCGTGCTCTATTCGACTTTGAGATTGAAAAATATGCAAAATTAATGAAAATACGTCATTTCAGAGGAGTGTTTTGTATAGATAGGTTGCCTGTTGCACCTAGAATCAGAGAAGTAGCGGTAGTTAATCTAGACTTTGAAAAGAATTCTGGTACGCGTTGGGTTTGCTTTAAAAAAAACGGAAAAGTTGTTTATTATTATGATAGTTTCGGAAACCTACCACCCCCGTTACAACTACAAAAATATTTGTCGGGTTGTCATATTGAATATAATTATAACCGACAACAGACGTTCGATACTTTTAATTGCGGACATTTGTGTTTGAAATTTTTAACCAAATAATATGCCATCTCAAACTTTATCATTGAGTGGAAACTCATCTGAATTAGAATGCAGTTTCTTTCCGCCTATAGAAGTAGGTGATTAATCGGAGATCGGCCTTTTAAGTTTACAGACTTATAACTGTATACCTAACATAGAGGCAGGCTGTAACACTCTGGGTATTATCAAAGACGATGGTGAAACTATGTTAGTTGAGATTCCTACGGGTTGTTATGAGATAATAACATTAGAAGCTAAAATACAGGAATTACTGGGATCTAGTGTACGATTTTTCAATTTAATATCGAATAATAGTTCACTAAAGTGTATATTGCACTGTAGTAATGTGATTAAATTAGATGTTGAAAATAGTATCGCATCGTTATTAGGTTTTATAGACACTCGTACACTAAGTGCTGATTTAAAACACGAATCTGATAACGTGGTCAAAATTATGAGCATAAATTGTATAAAAGTTGAATGTAATTTAGTTTTAGGATCATTTAATAACGGTGAGCAGTCGCATGTGATACATGAATTTTACCCGACGGTTCCGCCAGGTTTCAAGATAGTCGAAATACCTGAATATTGTATCTTATATAAACTCAAAACGAGTACAATAGACTGCATACGGGTATCATTAAAAGATCAAAACGATAAATTGGTTAATTTTCATGGAGAAACGGTGAACATACGACTGCTCGTTAAAAATGGGTTTAAAATTTAATATAAATAAATACGCGGTCAGTGGCAATAACGTTCTCATTAAAGAGGAAACTGTTGACAAGCGTACACCTGTTAATCACACGAGAAAAAAACAAAAAATTAAAAATACATTAAGTAGAGAAAACCAAAAATTTCTAAGTTTAATTGTTGCGGGCGGTGCAGTTAGTGTTAATTAGTAATATGGACAAGTTATTTTTAGACGTAAACGCACCCTATGTAAACGAATCGCCTATTCAAGAAATGTTTATACACTCGTTTCTCCCGTTTTCCACGACCGCTCTGAACAACGGTGATGAAATAAGAATCGCTATACAAAACAGAGATTCGTATACACTTCCAAGTGAAAGTTATATCTATATAGAAGGAAAAATAACAAAACCTAATGAAATGAAAACCGAAGTGAATATAGCGCATAACGGATTGACGAGTTTTTTTAACGAGATGAAATATGAAATAAACTCTGTCGAAATACAAAGAGTGAAAAAATCCGGGGTTAGCAGTATAATGAAAGGATATTGCTCGTATACGCCGGCAGATGTAAACGTTTTACAAAATGCGGCTTGGGATGACGTGAACAGTAATAAAAATTTCATAAAAGACGGATTTTTCAGTGGATGTATTCCGTTAAAACACGTTTTCGAGTTCTGTGAAGATTACAACCATATTTTAATCAATTGCAATCAACAATTGATTTTGAATCGAACTATGGACGATTTGAGGTCAATAAATTTCATAGAAGTACCGGGTAAATCCTTGGCACTTGAAACGACTAAAACTAAAATGAAGCAGGTTAAGGTTGTATTAACAAAAGTGTTATGGAAAGTTCCGGTGGTAAAAGTAAACGATCGCGAGAGACTGAAGCTTTTGAAAATCGTTGATAGCAAAAAAATGATAAATTGTGCTTATAGAAATTGGGAACTTTGTGAATACCCTAACATACCACAAACAAAAAAACACTCGTGGATGGTGAAGACTTGCTCGTAGCTGGAAAAACCTAGATGTTTGATAATCGCATTTAACAATAAGCAGACCGGTACAACGTCGGAAGGATACAGTGCTAATTACGACACGTGTTCGCTAACAAACGTTAAAGCGTATATGAATTCTGTCGAATACCCATATGAGAATTTTAACGAAAGCTTTGATAAAAATTTGTTTACAAAGTTTTATCAAAACTATGTAGATTTTCAAAATACTATTATGAACGTTCAAACGCTCAACCTTATCTCACCAGAGAAAAATATAAAGAGTTGGGCCCATTTATATGTATAGACTGTTCACGGCAAAATGATGACGTTAAAACATCTACCGTCGATCTTAGAATTGAATTTGAGGCTGAAAATAACTTTCCTGCAGATGTAGCCGCATACTGTTTGATCATTCATGATCG